>OZ023247.1:23340246-23488379 GCA_964006365.1 Trididemnum miniatum | reverse complement strand
AGAGTTAAGATGAGAATGAAATGCGGTGACATGTTCTTTGTCGAGGATGCAGAATGTGTCGTCTACATATCTTAGCCACAGAGAAGGTGGAGTGTGAAAAGTAGTAATGGCAATGTGCTCGATATGTTCCATGTAAATGTTAGCGATGATAGGGGAGATGCAAGAACCCATGGGAGTACCAAAGGTTTGCTTGTCGTCGTCGTTTGGCGGGGCATCTCCTCCAAGACAGATGGAAGGACCAAGGCCGAGGGTTTATCCTTTTACCACCCTGGCCACCAAACTGCTTGGATCAGATGCTGACTGTAAGGGACTTCAGCCAGCATTTTGTTTCGTCATCCAAAACCATTAGACCAAACATACCTCGGGGTGCCCGATGTATGGGACACTGTGAGATGATGTGATCTGCGGTTTGTTCACTGGCACCACACTCACAATTCGCTAGAGGAGCGAGACCCCATTTGTACATGGACGAACAAAAACGTCCAACACCAGAACGCAGACGGTTGAGCTTGACCCAGGCTGCCCTGGGCAGACCCATACCCAAGGGTCTGGAGCTAGCCTTGGGAATGAAAGCGTGGAGTGACAATGCGTTGGCAGAGTACTCCATGTCCCATTTCGTGTTCGTCCACTCGGCTGCACGGACGTCCATCTCAGAAAGACTGTCTAGTAATTTCCGAGCAGCAGGTACAAATGAGCGTCTAGATTTCAATCTTTCCCTACATATGTCCTGTGACTCATGAAACTGGCCATGTAAAATGTGGTCAGGGTCCAGGGAGCTGCGGTTGGCTAGGGAGAGTGTCGCTCCTTGGCGGCGAAGCTCAGCTGGCTGGATGCCTGAAAGAACCGGAAGGTAGACCGATGGAGTGGGACGCAGGCACCCAGTGACAATGCGCAAGGCGTCATTTATTACACTGTCGATAAGCCGTATGTGCACGCTGCGGCACCAGACTGGTGCGCAGTACTCGGCAGTCGAGTAGACCAGAGACAGGGCAGCTGTGCGTAATGTCTTAGCGCTAGCATCCCAACCTGTTCCAGCAAGTCGCCTCAACAGTGAGACACGAGCACATAGCTTCTTGCGCAATGCTTCCAGGTGAGGACGATATGTGAGCGATCTGTCCAGTTTGACCCCAAGATAAGTGGGAACTGGACAGAAAGGTAAGGTCTTACCGATATTACAGACCTTAAGCTCACGCTTAGCCTCTCGATTGTGGAGGTGAAAGGCCGCCGTCACCGTTTTAGTGTGGCTAAGCTTCAATCGCCAGGTCTGGAGATATTCCGAGAGTCTTGTCATGTCCTGGCTTAGAGTCCTTTCCAACTCCTACCATTCTCCAGATGTATAAAGTATCGCCAGGTTTGCTTGTAAAAAGAGTCTTTGTAAGAAAAGATAGTAGAATCCACGCAGATTTTTAGACCTTTGTTTAATATCGGAAATGCTGAGAGATGTGCGAGAAGGTAAAGCATCATCAGATGAGAGGAGTTCTAACACGAGGTCAAAGGCCTTGTCCACTAGCACAGAAGTAAACAAACTAACAACGTCAAAAGAAACAAAAATTTCATTTTTCTGAACATGACAGTTTTTAACATACTCCACGAATTCCCGAGAATTACGAACGCCATAATTATTTTTCACCAAACCTGATAAAATGCGAAACAAAAATTTTGATAAATTGTACGCGGGCGAATTAACAAACGAAACAATAGGATGGAGAGGCACAGCTGATTTGCGGATTTTTGGTAGGCCATAGAATCTAGGAGAAGCAGCGTTGGAACAATGCAAATAATAGTAACACTTTTGATTAATTTTTTGGTGCTGATATAAATTCCAAACGTATTGATTAACAGTCGCAGAAATTTGATTGATAGGATTAGGCCTACTTGGTAATTTCACATAAGTACACTCATTTGTTAGCATAGCATTAATTTTTTGGTCATAGTCTTTAGAGTCCATGACTACGGTGGCGTTGCCTTTATCAGCTTTCAAAACAACAATTTCTGGGTTTCTTTTCAGTTCTTTAAGTGCCTCTTCTTTTTCTTCTTCCTCTTCTTCTCTTCTTCTTCTTCTCTTCTTCTTCAGTTCAATTTAATAGACACCTTGCAAGTAGAAGGTCTGCAAAATGAGATATCTCTCCAAACGTTGAATGGTGTTATACGAGGAACTACTGTACGCTAGTGCGTCATGTGAATCGGTTGAGTTCAATTTGAACGAAAGGGTTTCTTTCTTGCAGTTGAGTTCTGGTAGGTCCCAGAAACACGCACATCAGTTTACTGATCCAAACGTAATATTCGAACAGTGTTACGTCTCGTCATCAACACATCAAACAGAATACACAAGTTGATAAGCAAAGGGGCGAAGCGGTTTTCTAAAACAATTAAAAACAAATTTTACGCAATCGAATTTAGCAAATTAAATTACCGAAAAAATAAAAGTAAACTTACTAACTGTTTTAGCGACCTAACGGAACTTGCAGCTTACTAAACAAGATGGAATCAAACAGTAAATACATGCGGTCGACTCTTTTTAACAGTTATTGTCCGAAAGACTATAAAAAAGTTGTTGTTAATCCAGGGGAATTTAAAGCGAGCGAAAAGTTGAGAGAAAAAACACATTACAAAACTAGTTCCAACGAAAGCAGCGGGGGAAATCTTGTTGTTGTTGATAAAAATTTCCCAAAACTACCCATGACTAATACTCGGATATTACTAATACACTGGAAAAATGTTACACATAAAAGGAATAAAGTAAATACATAAAAGAAACAATTTAATCGTGGATGATACAAAAACAAAATTATTTTGAAGATTAATAGGCATCTCATTTACGATGCACAAAAGAGAATTTGACTTTCGAGGAGAAAAGCAACTTAATTAAATTCAAAAGTTACCATGATTTAACTTGCCATAGCACAAAGGATGCATGTGGTGGTCCAATTGCCATCGAGACACCCTTGGGTTGATCCCTTCATGGACCTTCCTTTTTTCCTTCGTTTAACACAAACTGTAAGGTTAATTTTGTACGTAAAGGCGATGGTGATATCGAGCATCTAGTAAATAATAATTTGTGGGAAGCAGATTTTCAAATGGGTACCGCCGTTATAGACGCTCCGAGCTCGAGTAAAAATCGCGAAGTTTATCAAAAAATGATGGCTTCCATTAAAATCGTTAGCGACGGTCACAATGAAATTCCTTTGCTGTGAAAGGATCAGAAATCCTACTTACCTGCTAATTAGGAAATGGCTAAGCGGAAAATGGAATCTTTGAAGCGCAGACTATCTAAGGACGCTTCTTCAAGGGCGAAATATGTTGACACCATGGATTCGTATGTCAAGTAGGGCCTCTCACAGCAGTTACCCTTTAAGCAACCTTCAAGAGCAATCACAGATTACTTGGTATTTGCCTCATTACCCAGTAACGCACCCTTACAGTTAAAAAGCGAGGGTTGTCTTAAATTGCGCCGCCAAAGTTCATGGCACTTCTTTAAATGTTAAGTTTGTTACTGACCCCGACTTGATGAATAGCCTTATTGGCGTCCTGACCAGATTCAGAAATCGCCCATAGCCTCGGTGGGTGATGTGGAGCAAATTTTTCACCAAGTGTACGTCAGTCCAGATCATAGAAATGCGCTGCACTTTCTTTGTTTCATGGTGGAAACTTGGAAGAACATCTTGTGCCGCATCAAATGACCGTACGCATTTTTGGATCAAAGTCTTCTCCATCCTGTGCCAACTTTTGCTTGCACTACACTGCCATAGGATTTGGCAAGCATTATGAGCCCGGAAGCATATTTTGGAAGGTTGCACCGAAAATTTCCACTTTACTCTCCGGCGATGTGATTGGCTATAGCAGATGCGCGAGTATGCTGCGAGTAATCAACAATGAGCTGCATATTTCGGAATGGTTGTACAGAAAATGTCTTGTTTATTCTATTACCACCACTCTACCCTATCCCGAATTACACATAAAAAAACAAGTTCGCTGAGAATAAAAGAAATACTTACAAGAGCATTGAACCCTGACTCTATAAATAGCAGTCCCGCACGCTAGCCACTACACCACGTCGCCGTTGCCACTTCCATATATAATTTTTGTATTTATATAGTCATCTCGGTCGAGCCCTATCATTCTCCTCGCAAATGCTCAAGCCAATCAGATTGTCGGAAAGCAAAGTGGAAATTTTCTATGCAACCTTTCCGAAATATGCAGCCCGGAATAGCAGAGATCGGTAATAAAAATTTTTACGTTGACGATTGTTTTGTCTCACTTTCCAGCGTTGAAGCAGCTATTGAGGTACGAAGATCCTTGAGCGAACTACTGGCTAAGCGCGGTTTTCGATTACGGAAGTAGTTGTCTGACAGTGAAAATGTTTTAAAATTCATTCCGGAAGCCGACCATCATGGTTGCAAATCCAGGGGAAATGGGGGGATGTATACCCCACAATAATCCGGCAGCATCCCCCCAATACTTTTCACGTATAGTACGCCCCCCCAAAATTGAGCATCTGCGAACGTGACGAGCTTTTTTTTACTTTTTACTGCATTTTGGGCAAAAAATTAGGCATCTGCGGACGTGTCAATTTTGCTAAATCACCCCCCCCCCCCCAATGCTTAACATAGATTTGCACCCCTGCCGACCGTTCCAAACTTACTATAGGTAACACCTTTCAAGATTCTGATCAAGAAAGACTTCTCGGTATGCTGTGGAAAGTTAAGGAAGAGACTTTCACCGTCACAGTAAATCTGCCACCGAGATCTCTCACCCGAAGAGATATCTTGTCTGCTTTATCTAGTCTCTTCAATCCTTTGGGCTTTGTTTCTTCTGTGATCCTTGCGGGAAAGGTCTTCTAGTCAAGCAGCCACCCAAGGTTGAAAGTTGCTAAGAGCAATTATTCGTTAAAACTAAAATGTGAACTAGATGGCAGCTGCAAGCACCCGCTTATGGCTTCCCGATCAAGCTTACTAGGGACCCAACGTCTAAGGCAACAGCAGAGCGACTTCGCTTTTACAACTTAAAAAAACAACAAATCCGTGCAAAGTATAGGTGGGCATTATCACACATGAAGTAAGTTTAATTTCCTGCAGCCGGTGCTCCATAAACTTAATAATATTGTAACGACTTTTTACATTTCTGTAATACAGTCATCGAAATCTCAATAAAACCATTATCCTTAAATTTCTTCACGTGTACAGTGATGATGCTGCACAAAACTCAAAACTTCATTATACTCGCGATATTACGCCCAAGCGTGTAACGAGTGGCGGAGCCCACCTACGCGGCGCAGCGCTTGGGCTACACAACTCCGAACAAACGTCGCAACGGTGGCGAGCCGTTGGCGACACTGTGACGATTTGGCCGACCACGCAATTGAACCTCACATCTCCCGCACCGATAGGGTGGGCTTAGCAACTGAGCTAATCGGCCGGCACAATGCTACACAAGTCTGCAGCAAAATCATCTTGTTTGTCTGATATTTCAAACAAGCTGGCAAATCTTGCAGTAGATTCAAACAGTAAACGCCATGATTCTTGAAGGATTTGTGCAGCTGCAAGGACGACTGCATTCACACAAAACAAAATTAAATCATCGAGCTTGTGTTCGTTTCTAAGGGCCAAGAAATCGCGGCATAACCCTCTTTTAAAGCAGCGATTACATTGCTTAACAATCTGCGCAAAAATTAAAGGCTGCAATATTTCGCATAAAACTTTGCCCAAGGTAATTGAAGTCACACTTGTTGATAAGTTGAAACTTAGAAGTTACAACTTAGTACTTACTTATGAATGGCAACTTTTTAGCAACTTAAAAAGTAAAACGACTGATAGACCAACATTGCTCGCATTAAGTAAAAGTGCTGTGACTGCTTCAACAAAAACTTTGACACTGATCAAGGTACAGCCAAACCGTTTTAAATTTGTCCAGTTACCCAATTGCATAAGGCGTGAATGAAATAAAGCAAACAAGTGCTAATTACAACCAATTTCGCAAAACCACAAGCCTGATGATGTGATAGCGGACTATGCTAGCTATTACTTTAACAAACTCTTCGCCGCAATGCGAACACAGTTTCAATGCGAGGAATCCACAAAGCTAAGTCATGAGTCCAATGCACCAACCACTTGGCCAATTCCCATGTGCCCTTATTGCTGCTTAAAACGTCACTTTAACCACAAACTCATACAGCTCACTCACGAATGAAAAAGTTTTAAAGGAAAATAGCTCAAAAACATGTTACCCTACTGCCCTCTAACGGATTACATAAATTTGCTTGACTTTCATGAGGTTTCCTGAAATTTCACGTTTTTGCTTTTGACTCCAAGTCAGGCGCTCTGGAGTAACCCTTCATTATATTGATATTTTTGTTACCCACATTGAGATAAATATCCTCCGATAATTTGAAGGTCCTAGCTGTTGTCATTTAACAGTTATGAGCTTGTGAACATTTTCCTATTATTGACCTTTGACCTCAAACCACTTGACTGTCACCCCCCGCAAGTTGTGAGACACAAGTTTACGTCGAGGTCTATCATCCCTGAACATTTCAAGCCTCTAGCATCAGCGGTTCAAATGCCCTAGACTGCGCAAGATTGGCGACATTTATCGATTTTTTGACTTTTGATCCCGAGTCACGTGACGTAGAGCGTTCATGGTTGGTACACTGCAAGGACATATCAAGACACACCAATCCTATCAATTTCAAGTTCTTATGTGTTTTCAATCAATAGTTATACGCCAAACGACATATTTGCGTATTTGACCTTTGACCCCAAGTGACGTCACGCAAAACTAATCATTGCTGGTGTTTTTGTACTCTCGTTGAGATGCATCTGCTCTGTAAACTTGAAGGTCCTACCAGCTGCCATTCACAAGTGATTAGAATTTGATCAAACTATTTGTCAATTTAATTGATTGACGTTTGACCTTTAACCTGTTGACCGCCACCCCCCAAAAGCTGTTGGGCACAAGATCACATGGAGGTCTATCATCCCTGGGAATTTCAAGTCTCTAGCATCAGCGGTTCAAAAACCTTCAAATGCACAAAAAACTGCTGAGGTTCGTTGATTTGACCTTTGACCTTAAGTGACGTCACGAACAGATCATTATTGTGCATATAATTGTTCCCCACGTTGATATGCATATACTGTAAAAATTTGAAGGTCCTACCTGTAGTCATTCAAAAGTTATTAGATTTTGGTAAATTTGGTTTTTTGACCTTTGACCTTTAACCTGACGACCTCCACCCCCCAAAAGTTGTTAGGCACAAGTTCCCAATAAGATCTACCATCCCTGAACATTTCAAGTCTCTAGCATCAGCGGTTCAAAAACCTTAGACTGCGCAAGATTGGCAACACTTTTCGGTTTTTTTGACCTTTGACCCCGAGTCACGTGACATAGAGCGTTTATAGTTCGTACACTGCAAGGACATATCAAGACACACCAACCCTATTAATTTCAAGTTCTTATGTGTTTTCAATCAATAGTTATACGCCAAACGACATATTTGCGTATTTGACCTTTGACCCCAAGTGACGTCACGCAAAACCAATCACTGTTGGTGCTTTTGTACCCTGGTTGAGATGCATCTGCTCCGTAAATTTGAAGGTCCTACCAGTTGCCATTCACAAGTTATTAGCGTTTGATCAGATTTTTGATCATTTCATTTGATTGACGTTTGACCTTTAACCTTATGACCGCCACCCCCCAAAAGCTGTTAGGCACAAGTTCACATGGAGGTCTATCATCCCTGGGAATTTCAAGTCTCTAGCATCAGCGATTCAAAAGCCTTAGGCTGCACAAAAATCTGTTGAGATTCGTTGATTTGACCTTTGACCCTAAGTGACGTCACGAACAGATCATTGTTATGCATATAATTGTTCCCCACATTGATATGCATATACTGTAAAAATTTGAAGGTCCTACCTGTAGTCATTCAAAAGTTATTAAGTTTTAATAAATTTGGTTTTTTGACCTTTAACCTGACAACCGCCAACCCCCAAAAGTTGTTAGGCCCAAGTTCCCAATAAGATCTACCATCCCTGAAAATTTCAAGTCTCTAGCATCAGCGGTTCAAAAGCCTTAGGCTGCACAAAATTTGGTGTTGAAAAAAAAAAAAAAAAAAAAGAATTTTTCGGAAACAAAATATTTTTTATCTAGAAAGTGGGGGGCTGCCGGGGAAAGTTAGGGCGACCAAGGTGTAGACCTAGGTGGGACACACATTTGAACTCTAGGTCACTTTTGAATTGGAACAGTAGTTTAGCAGCTAGAGCTGCTGGAAGTGTCAAAAAGTGCACAAATGGCCAAGTAAAAACAATATGCAACTAGATGGCAGCTGCAAGCACCCGCTTATGGCTTCCCGATCAAGCTTACTAGGGACCCAACCGTCTAAGGGAACAGGTGATTGACTTCGCTTTTACAACTTAAAAAAACAACAAATCCGTGCAAAGTATAGGTGGGCATTATCACACATGAAGTAAGTTTAATTTCCTGCAGCCTGTGCTCCATAAACTTAATAATATTGTAACGACTTTTTACATTTCTGTAATACAGTCATCGAAATCTCAATAAAACCATTATCCTTAAATTTCTTCACGTGTACAGTGATGATGCTGCACAAAAAATCAAATCTTCATTATACTCGCGATATTACGCCCAAGCGTGCAACGAGTGGCGGAGCCCACCTACGCGGCGCAGCGCTTGGGCTACACAACTCCGAACAAACGTCGCAACGGTGGCGAGCCGTTGGCGACAGTGTGACGATTTGGCCGACCACGCAATTGAACCTCACACCTCCCGCACCGATAGGGTGGGCTTAGCAACTGAGCTAATCGGCCGGCACAATGCTACACAAGTCTGCAGCAAAATCATCTTGTTTGTCTGACATTTCAAACAAGCTGGCAAGTCTTGCAGTAAATTCAAACAATAAACACCATGATTCTTGAAGGATTTGTGCAGCTGCAAGGACGACTGCATTCACACAAAACGAAATTAAATCATGGAGCTTGTGCTCGTTTCTAAGGGCCAAGAAATCGCGGCATAAAATGGGATGTATTATTTTGATATATCAAAAAATGAAGTTACAAAGCAAAAATTACGAGATTTTAAATAAACAGAAATTACGAAAAAAGATCTACATTTACTTGCCATTAACATGTTTTTTATTCAGAAACTCATTAATAACAATTTATTCAAGAATTTTTTGAAAAGGATGGCATACACCGCATTAAAGCAGTTTGAATAAATATAAAAAAAGAATGTTTGACTTTTTCGTCTTTCTGCCGCTCTCAACTAGGGCTTATTTTAAGGGTAGGGCTTACATTAAAATCATCCTCAATAATCACGCTAGGTTTTATTTTGCGGGTAGGTCTTATTATCGGGGAAACACGGCAATTACAACCAATTTCGCAAAACCACAAGCTTGATAATCTGATAGCGGACTATGCTAGCTATTACTCTAACAAACTCTTCGCCGCAATGCGAACACAGTTTCAATGCGAGGAATCCACAAAGCTAAGTCATGAGTCCAATGCACCAACCACTTGGCCAATTCCCATGTGCCCCTTATTGCTGATTAAAACGTCACTTTAACCACAAACTCATACAGCTCACTCACGAATGAAAAAGTTTTAAGCCAAAATAGCTCAAAAACATGTTTCCCTACTGCCCTCTAACGGATTACATAAATTTGCTTGACTTTCATGAGGTTTCCTGAAATTTCACGTTTTTTACGTTTGACTCCAAGTCAGGCGCTCTGGAGTAACCCTTCATTATATTGATATTTTTGTTACCCACATTGAAATTAATATCCTCCGATAATTTGAAGGTCCTAGCTGTTGTCATTTAACAGTTATGAGCTTGTGAACATTTTCCTATTATTGACTTTTGATCCCAAACCACTTGACTGCCACCCCCCGCAAGTTGTGAGACCCAAGTTTACGTCGAGGTCTATCATCCCTGAACATTTCAAGCCTCTAGCATCAGCGGTTCAAATGCCCTAGACTGCGCAAGAGTGGCAACATTTATCGGTTTTTTGACCTTTGATCCCGAGTCACGTGACATAGAGCGTTCATGGTTGGTACACTGCAAGGACATATCAAGACACACCAATCCTATCAAATTCAAGTTCTTATGTGTTTTCAATCAATAGTTATACGCCAAACGACATATTTGCGTATTTGACCTTTGACCCCAAGTGACGTCACGCAAAACTAATCATTGCTGGTGTTTTTGTACTCTCGTTGAGATGCATCTGCTCCGTAAATTTGAAGGTCCTACCAGTTGCCATTCACAAGTTATTAGCGTTTGATCAAACTATTTGTCAATTTAATTGATTGACGTTTGACCTTTGACCTGTTGACCGCCACCCCCCAAAAGCTGTTGGGCACAAGATCACATGGAGGTCTATCATCCCTGGGAATTTCAAGTCTCTAGCATCAGCGGTTCAAAAACCTTCAAATGCACAAAAAACTGCTGAGGTTCGTTGATTTGACCTTTGACCCTAAGTGACGTCACGAGCAGGTCATTGTTGTGCATATAATTGTTCCCCACATTGATATGCATATACTGTGAAAATTTGAAGGTCCTACCTGTAGTCATTCAAAAGTTATTAGATTTTGGTAAATTTGGTTTTTTGACCTTTGACCTTTAACCTGACGACCGCCAACCCCCAAAAGTTGTTAGGCACAAGTTCCCAATAGGATCTACCATCCCTGAACATTTCAAGTCTCTAGCATCAGCGGTTCAAAAACCTTAGACTGCGCAAGATTGGCAACACTTTTCGGTTTTTTTGACCTTTGACCCCGAGTCACATGACATAGAACGTTTATAGTTCGTACACTGCAAGGACATATCAAGACACACCAACCCTATTAATTTCAAGTTCCTATGTGTTTTCCATCAATAGTTATACGCCAAACGACATATTTGCGTATTTGACCTTTGACCCCAAGTAACGTCACGCAAAACCAATCACTGTTGGTGCTTTTGTACCCTGGTTGAGATGCATCTGCTCCGTAAATTTGAAGGTCCTACCAGTTGCCATTCACAAGTTATTAGCGTTTGATCAGATTTTTGATCATTTTATTTGATTGACGTTTGACCTTTAACCTTATGACCGCCACTCCCCAAAAGCTGTTAGGCACAAGGTCACATGGAGGTCTATCATGCCTGGGAATTTCAAGTCTCTAGCATCAGCGGTTCAAAAGCCTTAGGCTGTACAAAAATCTGTTAAGATTCGTTGATTTGACCTTTGACCCTAAGTGACGTCACCAACAGGTCATTGTTATGCATATAATTGTTCCCCACATTGATATGCATATACTGTGAAAATTTGAAGGTCCTACCTGTAGTCATTCAAAAGATATTAGGTTTTGGTAAATTTGGTTTTTTGACCTTTGACCTTTAACCTGACGACCGCCAACCCCCAAAAGTTGTTAGGCACAAGTTCCCAATAAGATCTACCATCCCTGAAAATTTCAAGTCTCTAGCATCAGCGGTTCAAAAGCCTTAGGCTGCACAAAATTTGGTGTTGAAAAAAAAAAAAAAAAAAAAAGAATTTTTCGGAAACAAAATATTTTTTATCTAGAAAGTGGGGGGCTGTCGGGGAAAGTTAGGGCGACCAAGGTGTAGACCTAGGTGGGACACACATTTGAACTCTAGGTCACTTTTGAATTGGAACAGTGGTTTAGCAGCTAGAGCTGCTGGAAGTGTCAAAAAGTGCACAAATGGCCAAACAAAAACAACATGGCTTCCCTTTTCGGGAAGCCATAATAAAACAATAAAAAGTGCACAAATGGCCCGAAAAGGGAAGCCATAATAAAGTGCATCGTATATGGGTTTATTACTACCTACATATCTTTTTCCAGAAAGATGTTTTTTAAGGTTATTTTTAAATATTGAATACTCTTAATTCAGTGGACAGCGAGTTCTCAATTTTGGGCCATTCAAACTTTTTGATTGTTGGCAGCGTGTTGTAGAAAATTTAGGAAAATAGAAATTGTTTTTGTATTTGATCTGGTATTTTGAGAATGTATGCCCGAAATGTTAGTAAAAATAGAAGTGAAACAAGGAAGAAGTTTTTGCTTAGCGTGTTGGTGCATAAGCTTCGCCACTTCATAGGTATATAGGTCAGTGATTTTGAGAACCGCTAGATTGTGGCATTGTTTCGTGATAGAGGATCGATGGCTGGTATTTGAGATAATTCGAATAGCATTCTTTGTTTTGTAAAGACTAACTTTTTCAAGTAAGAGCCGAAAGTGCAACTTCAGAGTGGAAGGCCGTATAGCAGGTCAGGTTGTATTGAGTGTAAAATATAAGAGGAGGAGGATGGAGGAAGGAAATAGGAAGCGAAGTTTACTTAAAATACCAACAAATCTAACTGTGCCAGAATTGCGCGAGAGAAAAGACGGTTGGGACGAAGTAGTCACCGACCAAGAAGCTTAAAGATGGCAGGATTGGATTTCTTGCTTGTATGCTTTAAGCGAGCTTAATATTCCCCATTGTCTTCAGCAAACTAGCGCTGGGTCTAGAGGCGCCGTAGAAATTCGCAGTTTTCCAGAAGCTTCTTCGTATGCTTACTGAGCTTGCAGCTACCTTCGAGCCAAGGGGCCAAATGGCACCCCCGTTTGCTCCTTTCTCGTAGGTAAAGCACGTCTCGCTCCAATCAAATGTGTATCTGTGCCGCGGCTTGATTTTACCGCTGCCGTATTCGCGGTCAGACTATGCAATGCTGTCAAGAAGGAGCTTATTCAAGGAGCTACCTGTGCATCCAAATTTTGGAGCGACTCCACATCGGTATTAGGCTACGTTGCATGCGGAATAAAACCTAGAGATTCCCTCCTTTTGTGGCCAACACACTAGCCACAATTGAACGAAATAGCGATACTTTTCTCTGGCACTACATTCCTTCAGAGTTTAACCCAGCTGACGTGGCTTCTCAAAGAGCTTACGCCAATGCTACGTCTAAGCTTCAAGAATGGATTGATGGGCCGCAATTTCTGCGAGAATTTAACCCTCAACCATTCCCGAATAAGCTACAGGTTGATTTAACTCCATCTGACTTTGCTCTAGTTCGCAAACAAGAAAATTACTCTTGCCTCAAAGTAGATAAAGACGTTATCGATAAACTTATCGAAAGATGTTCTACGTTGACTAAACTGAAGCGACTGACTGCGTGGATAAGATACACAACGAATTTGCGTGATAAGACTTGTAACAAAAAGTTGGTGTTCAACGTAAATCTTTTCGCTGGTAAACTGAGACACGCGTATATGGCTTTAGCTTGCTATTTGCAGCATCAGCATTTTCCAGATTTCTGTTTAGGTGCTGTTGGCAAATTGTTGACGTCTTTGCCTCCATCGTTACGCAAGCTAAACACTATTGCTGTTGAGGGTGTTTGGAGAGCAGGTGGCCGCCTTGGCGGGGCCTTGGTGGAGTTGGAAGTAAAGCACCCTGCTTTACTCCAGTCATTTTCACACTTTATAAAACTGGTGATACATCATCATCACGCCAAAGTAGGCCACTCAGTTCCAAGCCATCCTTGGGCTTCCCTTCTACGTAATTAGGCCTATTGGATTACACAAGTGGACATTAACTTTGTTGTTTCGCTTTAGTGTAGTTTTCTTGAATAATTTAAGGTCGCTGATTTCAAATCTGCAAACGATTTTTTTCCATCACGTCAAGATTTTGCGCAATTTTAAATCAAATGTTGTATTAAGTAGTTGCTAACTTCTGCAGTGTTATTCATAGTTTAATACTTGTTATCCTGTGTGATGCCACAATGAAGCCACTTATTGCCTGTACACTACAGCCATTAGTTGCAGTAAGCTTTGCATGTTTTTACTCAGCAGTTTTCAGCTTTTTTCTTGCTTGGCTAGCAACAGCATCAGTTTGTATGCGCGGAGAATGGTAGAAAAATAAACAACGTAAGCTGATTGGAGGCCATACAACGACAGCATATTGTCGCGTACACCTGGGCAGAGAAACGTTTCCAAGCATGCTCTGTAAGTTCCTCCGTGGTTCCTCTGAGGCAGAGGTGCACTACTAAAAATGAGGATACGTGCCAAAGTTTTCAAAATCATCTCGTCGTGTGCCATGCCCCTCTCGAATAAATGGTGGCACTACAAACGGACTTTTGTAGAACTGACACCACTAACATTATACTTCAGAATTTCAACACAATGAATACGGATTCAGGCCTACTGAAACACTACAAGGGGCCAAAAATGTGTAAATAAACAATCATGGTGATTTACCTTAATTTTAATATAAGCCTGAGTTATCACGATTTATTGTAAATACAAGAATTACTTTTTACCAAATTATTCGTTCGCCACTTTCGAGCTGTGGCGTGGCACATTAGGCACACGTGCGAGTGTCATCAAGCGGTATGTTAAAGCTTCAGGTATGTTAAACAGTAATAAACAAGGTGCCTGCTACCTACACATTACCAAAAATTTTTTAAAACTAAGCAGTGAAAAAGTGAAATAGGGTATTTGCGCTGGCCCACAAATTAGGCAACTCATGAACAGGGCCGTTGAGAGCCAAGCCCGGGCCCGGTACCAAAATTGAAACCGGGCCCCCTGCAAAAATGAGAACAACAATGGTCTGCCAAAAATGATAAAAACGATGATTCGCCAGAATATCCACTTTGTTATATCGAAATCGATTAACAACCAAAAAAAAAGTCAATGATACTCTTGAACGAGTGATTCTTACTCAGGGGCGTAGCCAGCCAAAAATTTCGGGGGGGGGGGCAAAACTTCATAGGCTTGTCCAGTGGCGCACCCAGGATTCAACAAGTTGGGGCAGAGCCGGGGGTCTGGGGGCAGAGCCCCCAGCCACCACTGATTTTACATGAAAAACACTCAATTTAGCGTAGTTTTTTGTCGAAAAAGAACACACGGGTACCCCCTAGTGGTCTTGATTCGCCTCTGCTTGCGTTGGTAGTAGACTTACGTTGTTGCATTAGTATCTTTGTTTGTAGGCTAGTGGTAACTGAAAATATTTCGGGAGAGGGAATTGCCCCCCTGGCTTTGCTTACTGTATAAGTACCGGTATCCTAGCTAAAATACATCATTTAGTTAACTCACAGCACAGCAGTATATTAAACTTTTAGTAGCCTCTGTTGGTCCACAAAAAAATCGGGCCATGCGTAACTGATTAGACTATTAGAAATGGAAGTAATCTGTTCCGATATTGCTCAGATATGCAAAGTACATTACGCTGTAAATACAATTTCCATTAGCAGCTTTTGCAACCATGAACATCAACATAACAGCACTTCCTTTAATGGTGTTAACATCTGTCCATGCCTAATGCCTGGCAAAAAGTACTTCATGATGTGATTGTGTATCTGGTATAGATGGGTAGATTTTAGAACAGTTGCCATAATACTGGAAGTTGAAAATATATGGTATTACACCCAGCTTTAATCATTGACAGTATAATAGCACAATTTATGCAGTACTTTTACAACAGTGAACAACATAATTGTCTCCACTTCTATACAGCCCACTTTAGTGAGCATTTGCAAATTTAGAAAGAAGATAAATACTGCTCATTGCAATAAATGACATTTAAAAAAAGAAAAGAAAAACTGAAAAAACTTTTCTGGAGTTCAATGCATAACAGCTTAACCAAAAGTTGTAATCTACGCAGGTTTTTAAATTTGTCTGCAATAGCACATTCTCATGCTTTACGTTAGCGTGGTATATACATGAAACTTCAGCCTGCATCTTAATTAATTTACATGTGTCAATAATAAACACTCAAGACACAAAAAAATTAAAAATTACTGGTTCTTTTACAGGTCAAAACTGTATAACACTAACTACATACGACTTGAATCCGTTAAGCACACCACTGAGCCACTGCTGCTAAAAATTTTAGAAACTGGCATTTGTGCTTATCATATTTTACAACCTAGTACTTGTTCGCAAATCTGCAGTAGCAATTCCTATGCTTTACGTTAACATGACACATACATGAAACTTCAGCTTGCGTTTTTATTACTTCACATTATGTCAACAATAAACACTCAAGACAAGAAAAAAACTGAAAATCACTGGTTCTACTACAGAAACTGTATAACACTAAATACATACCGGTATGACTTGAATCCGTTAAGCACACCACTGAGCCACTGGTAACAGTTGCAGAAATTGCAGCATAATCATTGGTGCTTATCATATTTTACAACCTAGTACTTGTCTGCAATAGCACATTCCTATGCTTTACGTTAACATAATACATACATGAAACTTCAGCTTGCATTTTCATTATTTCACATACCGAGTATGTCAATAATAAACACTCAAGACATGAAAAAAATTAAAAATCACTGGTTATACTACAGAAACTACACAACACTGACTACATATGACTTGAATCCGTTAAGCACACCACTGGGCCACTGCTGCTAAAAATTGCAGAAATTGTAATAATAATTTGGGCATCGTTTTCTAAATGTAAAAATTTTGCAATCTAATAAGGGTAACAATTCTGCTCAGCTAATGAACTAGCTCACATAATCAACAAACTGCCTAGAACAAAAATTACCAGTTCTGCATAATTGCGTAAACAACAACAAACTGAATACTGTTTTGGCAGTACCACCAATTTTAAGCATTCCAGAAATTGTAGCCACCATATACTGTATAATTATGTTTGTGCAATAACAGCAATGCAATAAACTTTTTTCCCAACTCCTTCAGTTTTATTCACTATTGCATTTTCAAAAACCTTGCAGATGGCAAAACTCTTAATGCTTGAACAAGTAAGCTATAGGATAGTTACTCCAAGATGATGAACCAGTGGAACTTAACGAGCTTTTTTTTTTCAGCAAAAATTTCATAGTAAGTCAGCCACATATCTAAAGGAATATGACTGGGCAGGTAGGGTATTACCAGTAGGGTGGTGGCGAGGAGTGACTTTGTATGCATTCATCCAGTCTATAGACTAGAGTTACCAGTTAGTAGGGTACTCTTTCAAACTTGTATGCCAATTTTTACGCGCGGCATTCTCAAAATTCCGGGCCCCCTAAAAATTCTGGACCCGGTACCAAAGGTACCCCTGGACCTCCCTCTCAACGGCCCTGCTCATGAATGATGAACAGTTTCAGGCATCAATGGCACTTGTGGAGAACGGTACATCGCTGCTCTTTAAAGAAATGGCTCGTAAATTTCTTGGTAATAAGAAAGATCGTAACTACTGAAGGACGTTGACAATTTTCGAAAATTTTAGTGCCGAATGAGTATAAAAGTGCATTTTTTACATTCTCACCTTGATTTTTTCCCTTTAAGGTCGGGTACTGTGAATTAAGCACAAAATGAAAGATTTTATTAGAACATGTAAAACAAGGTATTAGGGATGATAGGACTGCTCAGTAATGGTGGACTATTGCTGGCTATTAAAACGTGATGGCCGTCAGTTAGAGTCTATAACACGCGAAACATGCAATTCATTTCACCTGCCAAGAAAGCAAAACTACCTGCTTGACCTTAACCGTATTTTAACCAGGGATGTGGAAGCGGTATATTTGCAAACAGCTTCCGCTTCAACACCTATCGCTTCCGCTTCCAAAAAAATCACCGAAATTTTGCTAGTAAAATACGACCAGTGCCGTGGTAGCTGATAGCGTAAACCGTAGGTTTTTTTCCAACACGCTGAAAGCTCTTAATTAAACTTTAGCAAGCGTTTTTTTAAAGATAATGATTTGGTAAAAGCAAACAAAAGTGTAAAGGAATGATTGAGTCACAATCCTGGGAGTGTTTCACTGCAACTTTGCTACGACACTTACTCCCTTCATTAGAAAAATGTTGATATACCGCACTCAATAGCGTGGCAAGAATTTTTAAAGGGGGGGGGCGCATAATTTCCGAATTGTTTTCAAGCGTTTTTTTTTTTTTAGCAGAACTATTTGAAACTGATTGAGAAACAAGAAAGGTTCTAGGGAGGTGCGGGGGCATGCTCCCCCGGAAAATTTTTGAAAATGTACATGCTGTAATGGATATTTTAGTGCTTTTTGAACAATTTTCAACCAAATTTTGTTTAAATTTTTTCACCCTAATTCTGAGTGCTTCGCTAAATATGATGCATTTTGTTCGCATATTTTCGATTATGCTTGCTTATGGCGTAAGGATTATTGCTATCGAAGAGACTTGAAATTATGACAAAATTGTAGACATCAAAAATGTTTTCGAAAATGGCTGGTGGGAGGAGGCATACCCCTCATCCTACCTCCCTGGATCCGTCCCTGGCCATGAGCTACAAAAACCATCAAAAGAGTCTGGCATATTTTAGTCACTTGGCACCATTAGTTTTGTTCTTTTTTACTAAAAGACAAAGACAAAAGGAGAGGACCGATGGAGGGGCACAACGCTTCTCTCCCTAAATACGCTCCTGACAGCGCTCCATCTATCTCGTGATATGATTATAATTAAAAAAGAGTTAACTATTGCTTATAGCGCTATTGATAAATTAGTTGCTTTATTTTAAAACTTTAAGAAAGCTGAAAGAAAAAGCAATTCTACGTTAGAACTATCTGAAAGTCAAGCGAAGAGTAATGGCTTATGGTGAGATCTGGCATCCATGCGAATCTAGCATTGTAAAGCAACGTCTAATAAACTGAATAAAATATAATATCTAATAAGTTAGTTACAGCTGCTTTTTTGAATGATGTGGAAGCGGAAGCGGCATATTTTTCGCGCTTTTGCTTCCATTAAAATATGACCACTTCCACTTCTAGCTTCCGCTTTCGCTTCCACATCCCTGATTTTAACTGATGGGGGGGGTGTCGATTTGACTCAGGGTGTTTTTAAAGTTAGACACCAAGAAAACGATTGACTGTAGAACAGTGAAGTTTCTTGACTTTTCCTAAAATTTATTTCTCTGTGTATGATGTCTTCGAAGAAAATCTCTACCTCTTTTGGTTTAGCCACAAATAAGCATTTTTGACAGGTACCTCAAATTTTTGCGCCATTTCGAACACTTTTCCGATTTGACGGTCTAGATTCACGCTGAGTTGTTATTGCGTTTAGGGATGGCCATAGCCGAACCTTAGCTGATTCCGAATCGAATCCGAATCACAAATGTCGAATCCAGAATTTCGAATCCAAAATTTGGGAGGCTTACAAAATGAGCACAATGCAATGCTGCAAAATCATCAACAAGAGTACTTAAAAAAATGCACATTGCACAAAATACACTAACAGATAAGCCTATTTGCAACACATCTTCATTCATATGAAGAAAGTTTATGGTCTCCACATGTTCGCCTGTCAGTCTGTTTCGTAATTTTGTTACGGTAAGGCCGGCGCTTGAAAAAGCTCTCTATGACGGAGCTGAGGAAGCAGGTGCAAAGGTACGTTTACCAATATGCGGCAATGCGATTACCATTACAAATCATACTGGCCTGTGATTAACGCGATATAAAATTTGCTAGCCTGCGTCAAGCAAGCTGATTGTTCAATGATGTCATAACAATCAAACGTGCATTGTCTCACTGCCGTCGTCAAGGTTATTTTAAATATTTTTTGATACCGAGCGATGAATCGGTAAAAATCGTACAGGTACTGGTTTTTATCGCGTTGCAGTATCAAAATAAAGTAAACAAAAGACTAGGTAGTCGCGTTGCCGCTAGCCGCGTATCGGTAAACACGCCTTAAAGTGCGTTTACCGATACGCGACAAAACTTTTTCGCACCTTCTTTGTTTTATTTTACTGTACACCGATCACGCGAAAACCTGCAAAATCCTTCTACATTTACTTACATTATAATTTTAGTCGCGTGTCGCGTTGCCGCGTGTCGGTAAACGCGCCTTTAATTCACACGATCGTCACAAACAGCCAATAGTCATTGGTAATTGTGTATGTTTGTCGCATAAGCTAGCGCAGTAGGTGTGTGCAGTTTACTAGCGTATGTGCGTCACCGCTATCTACGATATCAGCGCACCCTGGTCCCTGTTTAAACACGCGCGTGCACCACTGCGCTGTCGCTGTTATAGTGCCAATGCGTGACTGTGTTTATTATGGGGCGCCGTGTGTAAAGCTACGCAATATAAAATTTTGCATCATTTTTTTGGTTAATTTTGGTTAAATTACATGCAATATCATATATCGTTGCAATTTATCTATATTGCTGCAATATGTGTTAAATTGTTGCAATTTATCTATATTGCTGCAATTTGTGTAAATTGTTGCAATTTATCTATATTGCAAAAAAACACTTAAATCGCCTTTTCATTGCCATGGTGATACGCTAACTAAAACAGTCAGTGTTGCCCTTTCCCTTTTTCCATGAACTCATGTAGTGTACTGGCCTGAGGCGCTGTTGAACTGACTGTGCAGTGTGCGCTTATTGGTTTGGCTGAAACATTTTGAAATAAAGTGGCTTGGAGTTTGATTGATAAAGTACTGTTATGATTGGTAGATACAATTGCGGACATATGCAAAAATATAGACGTATAGATATGGTATCCTTTGGAATACCAGCAGCTAGACTAGACTAGACTACCGGTATGGGGGTAACAACTAGTATCAGCTCCCAGGTCCAGTTGGGTTAGATTAGGACTAAATTCAGTTAGAGTTAAATTTAGTTAGGGTTCATTCAGTTACAAAATATCGGTATTGGTAGACTAGTTTGACATTTTTAATTTTACAGTTTACCGTATGTCACTGGCTACTAGTGTATCGGTACGCTGATCTGCTGATGTCAGGATGTAGCCTACCTGCTTTCTGTGGATAGATCACAGAAGTTACTGTAATCTGACATGTTTCAGCCATACAGCATAAGCCATTCTGCATTAGCAACGAGATAGTAGTATGTCACAAAAACATAGGTTGAGGTAGCTAGACTAGGCCTAATGTCGGGTTACTAGTACTGTACTTTAAAACAAGATTTTTCAGATACCGATATTTTGTACCTAAATGAACCCTAACTAAATTTAACCCTAACTGAACCTAATCCTAACCTAACCCAACTGGACCTGGGAGCTGATACTAGTTGTTACCCCCATACCGGTAGTCTAGTCTAGTCTAGCTGCTGGTATTCCAAAGGATACCATATCTATACGTCTATATTTTTGCATATGTCCGCAATTGTATCTACCGATCATAACAGTACTTTATCAATCAAACTCCAAGCCACTTTATTTCAAAATGTTTCAGCCAAACCAATAAGCGCACACTGCACAGTCAGTACAACAGCGCCTCAGGCCAGTACACTACATAAGTTCGTGGAAAAAGGGAAAGGGCAACACTGACTGTTTTAGTTAGCATATCACCATGGCAATTAAAAGGCGATTTAAGTGTTTTTTTGCAATATAGATAAATTGCAACAATTTACACAAATTGCAGCAATATAGATAAATTGCAACAATTTAACACATATTGCAGCAATATAGATAAATTGCAACAATATATGATATTGCATGTAATTTAACCAAAATTAACCAAAAAAATGATGCAAAATTTTATATTGCGTAGCTTTACACACGGCGCCCCATAGTTTATACTATTAATTCTCCAAGATAAGTGATGCAACTGCATCGCATTGATATGTTTTTCTCATTTCGAATCGGCAGTATCAAAAAAAGATTCCGAATCATTTAGGATTCGGATTCGACTCGATTCGAGATTCGGTAATGGACATCCCTAATTGCGTCTCGTACGCGCTAGTTCTCACGTCAAACGTTGCGTCGAGGAAATGCGTCGGGCGTGCAATTGTCTCAATGACTTGCCTAAGGCGATAACTGACCAATTTACCCATTTCTTTTCATAAAATTATCAGAATAATGCAAAGCTGCTATTTAATGCCAATTGCGCGAGATAAATTCGAAGTGTTGTTTCGCTTCTCGTGCAAAACAATGTTACTGCTTTTGCTACAAAATAATCAAAAGATCGCAATATTTTTTGTCTTGATTTTGGCAATGTGAGATTGAAACAATGGTCCGCTTCTCAGACAAAACAAGGCAATGCTGCCTTATGCCATAATTCTTATTTTTTGCTTTGTTCTGTTTATTTATGCTTTTCTCATTCAGTTCCATCGTGGCAAACGTTTTTGCAACCCAGTGGTAAAAAAACTTTTGTAGACAAGTCACTCGGTAATACGGAACAAAGTAGGCTACTGTAGGTTGTGCAAGCGACATTCTACTTGAATAAGTTACATTCTATTTGAATAAGGTACATGGAGTAAGTTTTGTTAAAGATTGTTGCCTAATACCTTAAATTGTGATAAAGGTTCATAGTTTGCTAAGTGTTAAATTATCTTGTCTTTTAAATATAATCTGATTATATCTACTGCACGAAAAATTATCGCAATGAGTCACCAGCATTTCCTCGATGAGATAGCTACCAAGATGGATGGAGTATACAAACAACTGGATGAGTATAAGGCTGACTTTGTAACAGCATGTAATACAACAACAAACCCAGTTGCTGCTGCTTTTCCTTCTTTTTCAGGTAGGCCTGCCAACTTGGAAGAGCAATGGAAGCGGCTTCAAGATCTGTACGCTGTGGTCGATGATTTAAAGGCTCTAGTCTATTCTACCCAGGATAGGATTCATAGTGCTGAAAAATCTATCGATGATCTTGAGCAGTATGGTCGATCAAACTGTCTCATCATCCATGAAGCCAAGGATGTTCCAAAAGAGGGGAAGTACCTAGAATGCGAAAATTTTGCGTGTGACCTAATTAATGAGAAGATTAAACCGGAAACACCATTGCAGGTCCATGATTTTGATATTGCCCATCCTTTGCCTGCTCGTAAGGGAACCCCGGTAATCATCAAGTTCCTGCGGAGAACTCAACGCAACTACGTCTACGCGAAGAAGAAGATCTTGAAGAGTTCTGGATGGGTCATCACGGAATCCTTGACAAAACGCCGCCTGAAGCTTCTTGAAGCTGCTAGGAGTGCCTTTCCATGGAGATCTGTGTGGACTATGAAAGGAGATATATATGTCTTCCACACCAACAGAAGACAGGTGATACATGATTTTGATGATATAAATAAAATTAAGTCTAAACCTGCTTATGCTCGAGCTGTTTCTGAGTAAAATGTGACTAGTTCAGTACATAAATCTAAGGATAGTCTTAATTAAAGCTTCAGTTTCACCCTTAATTTTCTAGACTTTTTTTTTTATTTTGTTTGTACAATGATTTGTCTCAACATCTGAAATCAAATTATTGGTAATTCATGTTAAATTTCTTTGGCAAAGCTCATGTACCGTACCAGCGTCAACTTGCTTATTGGCTTCAGCAAAAAGGCTTCCTTACTGTTCTGCTGTAGTTATATAGTTTTCTTTTATTTATTTCTGTTTGTGTGTGTGTTTTTATTTTTAATTTTAGTTGTTTACATAACTTATATATTGTATGCCCAAAGCAGCAAAATCCTCAATTACCTTCTGTAAAGTCTGTAAAGCACCTATTTCAAAACGACAGAAGTACCAGTCTTGCTATACCTGTAGTGCAGAATTTCATCAAAAATGTATCAATCACTTAAATAAAACCTCCCAACTGAAACCCTTTTACAATGATTGCCTATGCATGTCGTGTGCTGCAGCTACCTTGCCATTTTTTTCCTTAACCGACAAGGACTTTTCTGACTTGTTTCATGACCCTAAATCACCTCTACCTTCTGCTGATGACCTTAACAGATTACTGTCAAATGTGCCTAATCATTTTGATCATGATCTTGATGACGCTGATAACGTGTTTTTAACTGATAACCAATTGGATTCCTATCTAACTGTTTAAGAAGTTCATAAGCTTTTATCTCGAAAAAATGAAGAACGTAGCTTTAGCACTATGTGTGTAAATGTTAGATCTCTCACAAATCCTCACAATTTTACTAAATTCGAAAGTTTGATTTCGGGATTAAATTATCAGCCTCATATCATTGCAGTGAATGAAACATGGGAAAAACCCCATACTACAGGTCAACATATGAATCTAAATGGATATGTTCATATATCTAATCCTAGAGTTGTCAGCAGAGGCGGTGGTGTTGGCATGTATATCAAACAGAGCTTAATCTTTACTCCCTATGCCGAACTTTCAATCATGCATGAAAAACTTTTCGAATCTCCATTTGTTACTATACATTTTGAAGGTAAAAGGCTGATATGTGGCACTGTTTATAGACCTCCTCGTAATGATAATTTGGGGCTAAGTGGCTTTTTCGATTCTATCAAACTGGTATTAGGTGAACTAAATAAAACCAAAAGTAAATGTTTCCTGATGGGAGACCTAAACTTTAATTTATTAGACCTCTCTGATAAAAAGACTGAACAATTCACAGATACCATGTTTAATTATTACTTCTACCCCTTGATCAACAAACCTACTAGAATTACTGACTCGAGCTCTTCTGCCATTGATCATATATGGACCAATATCTCAAATACTAGTATCAAAAGTGGTATAATTGCGCATTGTGTGGCTGATCACCTACCAGTCATACAAGTATCAAATCTTGGAAAAATTAAAACCAATTCGGTCCCTAATGTAAGGTGTTATGCTCTAAGTAACCTTAGAAAATTTAAGGCATCCTTAGAAAATGTTGATCTTTGCAATGTAGAAAATCAAGATAATCCTGATAACTGTTTTAAAAATTTACATGGCTTGCTAATTGAAGAATTTGAGAAATTTATTCCCCTAAAAGAATCTTCTAAAACAACCAAACATTCTGAGTGGTATGATCGTGAACTAAGACGCCTAATGCTCAAAAAAGATAGACTGTATAAAAAATATCTTCTACGGCGTGACCTGACTTTTAAGAACCAATATCATTAGATTAGAAATATGTATTTTCATCTTATCCAGTTAAAAAAAATAGAGTTTTATCAAAAAAAATTCAAGAACTTGTATAATAATGTAAAAAAAACGTGGCAGTATATAAACAGTCTTCTTGGCCACTTCATCCTTTTTTATCAATGGGAAGAAAACTTGTGACTCTTTACTGGTAGCAAATGAGTTTAATGACTATTTCTCTAATATTGCTATTAATCTCGTAAACCAACTTCCTAAACCATATATACCCTTTCACGAATACCTAGCACCAGCCAATCCTTCTTCCATTTTCTTTTATCCCACCTCCCCCTATGAAGTAAAGCAGATTATTAACAAAACATCCCCGAAGCATAGCTCATGCTGGGATGAAATACCACCAGTTGCATTAAAGTATTTGCCTGATAATATCATTAACGCTCTGACGTATATCTTTAATTTGTCCCTTTGTCAGGGTAAATTTGTCACCGCTTTTAAACACGCTAAAGTAGTGCCAATTCATAAAAAGGGTGATGCTCAGAATTTAAACAATAACAGACCAATTAGTTTGTTGTCTAGCTTCTCCAAAATTCTCGAAAAAATCGTTTACAAGAGGCTGTATTCATTCTTTGATCGCTTCAACTTGTTTTCTAATTCTCAGTTTGGGTTCAGGAGGGGTTACTTTACTTTCCATGCTAATTGTCTGCTTGTTGACAAAGTCGCTGCAGCATTCGAAAAAAAGCTTTGTATTCTCGGAATTTTTCTTGATCTCTTGAAAGCTTTTGATACTATTAACCATAAAACTCTCTTGCATAAACTTAATCATTACGGCATTAGAGGCACAGCCTTAAACTGGTTTATAAGTTACCTGACTGGACACACTCAACAGGTTTGTTACAACGGTGTTGCTTCTTCCAATATTAATGAGATAAATTTATCAGTGCCTCAGGGCTCTATTCTTGGCCCTTTATTATTTACGTCAATGACTTCCCTAATTGCTTGAAATACGGAACTAGTTTGTCGTTCGCGGATGATACGAGTATTTTTATCAGTGGCAAAACGGGCCAAACGCTTTTCGATAAAGGGAACGACGAACTCGGTAATATCGATAATTGGCTGGTTGCCAACAAGCTCTCCCTAAATGCAAACAAAACAAAGTGTGTATATTTCAAGACTGCTAACTCCAAGACTCCCCCCAGTGATCTAAATTTAGTAATAAGAAACATTCCAATTGAAAGAGTGTCGTCAGTGCGAGTGTTAGGAACAACAATTGATGAAAATCTATCTTGGAAGGAGCATATGCTAGCTCTTAAAGAGTAAATTGCGTGCTACCTTGGGTGCCGCGATTCGAGTCAAACCTTATCTCAGTAAACATTTTTTATTATCGATTTATCATTCACTGGTAATAAGTCGTATTCGCTATTGTATAATTAACTGGAACCATGGTAATTCGACAATCCTAAATCAACTTCAGGGTATTTGTAATAAATTTATTCGACTGACTTTAGGACTAAGCCGTAATGAAGACGTCTTGCCACTGATGAAACAGCATAACTTACTAACAATTAACGATATATTTAAATATGAAATGGCTGTACTTATGTTTAGATTCCATAACCGTACTCTACCATCGGCTTTTTTTTTATTATTATTATTGGCATATTTATCCTCCTATCACGAGAAAGCAACGAAGCGCTGTACGAGCTCGCTTAGGAGTTGCCGGTCATCTGTCTACCACACTAAGATGGGGGAATCCCGTTAAGTTACAACGGAAAAAACTTGCCGGCTTTCTCCACACTGTCTCTTAAATGCTGAGCGTCAAGCAGGGAAGCTGTGAATACCAAATTTAAAGTCATTGGTTTGATCCGACTCGGAATCGAACCCCAAGTCTACCGATCCAGAAGCAGACGCTCCATACCACTCGGCCATCTGATCGGTCATTTTCCAATCCAAGTCTACTTCAATTACAACTTGAAGCAATAGTCGCGTAATCCCAATATGCTGTCGTAGTGCTGTCAGTCAGCAATGAATTAGATATATCGGTCCCAAAACATGGAATAATATTCCGCTATCTATTAGAGAATCTAAGACAATCGCCGCGTTCAAGAAAAAATTAAAACAGCTCCTTTTAAATAGTTACTAGCTCTTCCTTAACACTGCCTGCATAGGTTAAATTGTTTCGAACAGAAAACTGCTTTCTGCTATTTTTTTTTTCAGGTAACGTACGTCGAGCCCTGTGACTTCATCTAACTTCAAACCCACCGTCGCTTTTGGACATTTGTATTTAGCTATTAGGCCTAGATTTGGAGAGATGGCAGGATCTATTGCATGCCAAATTGTGCTCGGTTCTTCTTGCTATGCCTTCGGCTCCCTCTCAAACAGGATACTAGTTTTTTTTTTTTCGTTTATTAGCTCTTGCCATCTTAAGAGATTACCAGTTTCCTGAAACAGTTTTGCCCCCAGATTTGCAAACAACTTGATCTTGTCAATTTTTATTACACAATCTCTGTATATACTCTTGCATGGGATGCATAGTCATAGTGCATTGTTAAAATCTTAACAAAAACTATCTACGAGAAAAATAATTTTTTTTTCTCATTTGTGATAGTTGTCGTAAATCTGCGGTCATGCTGGACAGGATTTCTTTAGGTAGGTTTCTTTGCCTGTCAGGCCTTTTGTGGTTACTCTACGGTCTCAACGGCGCTTGGTGTGGGGTTAGATTGGGTCTCTCTGTTCTTTCTAGTTGCACTGTGAAGACATTGAGTAACCTTGAAATGCCGTACACTGTTATGGTTCCTACCATTGCACTATGTCATAGCGGTGTTGGAGCTGTGGTCTCTCCAGTGTCTTTTTATATCTCGCCGTCATTTGTCTGCTATTGTTGTTTTTTGCCTTATTTCAGTTTAATCGGGTGTTGCGACCATGCCTACTAATCCCCTCATCTTCAAGTTTCACTCTCGCTAGCATGTCACAACGTTGATCGTTTTGTCGCTTCTTCCTTTTTCTGCGTCCGTTTGTATTTGAAATCATATGTTGCTGTGTTTTATTTATTTTGACGGTGCAGAAATAAAAGACACTACTACTACTACTACACTCAGTATGCTTTGGCAAACATTCTTGCGCCCATACTTTCTAAACTAAATAGGATTTTCAGTTTTCCTTGAAGAAATGCTTCAAACATCTAACTTTGACAAAGATAGCAACGTTGCCACCCATTGTTGTAATGTGGAGTAAGAAAAAGCGCTGAATAAAAACGAGAAAAACATCTCGCAATAACACCATTTATTTATTTTTTTCTTTTGCACGACAGGCAAGATCAATCTGTCGTTTGCTATAAAAGTTCACGTCAAATTTTTGACAGACCAAGGAAAGAATTGAGAATACGATAAGCACTGTGCAGGAAACATTAATATCTGCAAGCGGTCGCCCGCAGCACACGAACAATCAGATGAAAAAAGTAAGAAGTTTGTGTCCTATACATGTATTTGATGACCATCGATACACCTATTTGGAAGAAACCAACGAAACTGAACTGCTTTCGTTTATTGGACTAAAATATTTACACGGGCGTGGGGGATTAAATTCGCATACGGTGGATGAATTATACAGTGAACAAAGTGTTCCAGATTTTGGAGCAACTCTGAGCAAAAATCGCTTTCGTTTTTTTGAATGTCTGCATCACCTTTGACGACGTGTCTTCTCGGCATTCACGTTGGAAACGTGATAGGTTTGCTGCGTTTTACAATTTTTTCGAAATTTTTAATTCAAATTGTAGTACTCATCTCATTCCTCACGACTACTTGAGCTTGGATGAAATAGTAAATAAATAATAAATAGTTGAGGCTATTTTCAAATTATATTGAACTGTAAATTCAACATTGCATCCAACTAGAACTTAGGTTTCGTTCAAGCAATAAAATTCAAGTAAGCCAGCTAAGTATGGTATGTTGTTCAAATCTTTGAATGCTACTCGGTACGCTTACACCTACAACTGCATTTTGCCCTACTGTGGCAAGCTGATAGCTGACCCCACGCCATATTACGTTGCTGGGATCAAGGGAAGTGTAAAATATCTTATTGAAAAACAGCAACAATATTCGGACCTTAAAGAGCACAAGATTACTTTTGATCGACACTTTACCAGTGTACCACTGGCTTCGTGGCTATCTTAATCAAAGCATAACATGCGTGGGCACACTTCAGTCAAACAGAAGAGGGCTTCCTGAAGCAAATAAAGCAAACTACCGGACGAGAACCATTTTCCTACGAATATTTTTGGGAGAACGAAAAGGGCTTGCTTGTTTTGCATTCTTATGTTGTCAAGAATAAAAGTACAGGTTTGCGCAACGTGCTATTGCTTTCTACCGTGCATCCAATTTTGTGCGTGAGCAAAAATCCATGAGGAAACCTTCGATTTATAAACTGTATGATTACGCAAATGTGGCACTGATATTGTTGATCAACGCATGGGCACTTTACTCTTGTCACACCAAGTCTTGACGTCGGACTGTGGCAGCTTTCGCTTACGTTTTGGACATTTGTCGAGTGAATGCCTTCACTATCGTTGCTCTGAATAAATGTCATGATCCGTGAAAGCAAAAATCATTCGACTTTGTGTTGGATCTTGCTTCTGATTTAATTTTGCCTCAAATCAAACAGAGGCAGTTAACAAGCCTCCAATTGTTTACCAGTGATTCGCAAAATGGAGCTAACGCTAGGATATAAGTTGAGCAACAGAACAAGCACGTCGCAACTCTCTAAACATCCGTCAAAATCTTCTGTAAGAAAACGATGCGGCCTTTGTTGCACAGAAGTTTCCGGACCTGGCCAAAAAAAACGTAAAGATGGCATGAACCTGTCCAAAAGTCAGTGCCAATTAGGGTTTACCTATCGAGATTTCGGGACGGGAAATTTAAAACTTTTCAATCTTTTATTCATTTTCTCTCTCTGTTTTTATAAATACCCACCACAAAACAATTGGCATTGCTGCTTGTAAATTTCCCGCTTCCCGGGAAATTTATGTCGGGATCCCGGAAAATTTTTTTACATTAATAAGGGTTTCAGTGGTACTGATATCTATCATTCAGTGGTACTGAAATATGCGTTACTGCAAATTTAAATTTTTTTGTTTGTTTACTAAATTTTTTTTCAAAATTCGAAAAATTTTTTAGGACGAAACGCTTGTAAGATTAAATTTTTTTCTCAATTTGTCGAAAAAATTGAAAAACTTGAACTAAGTTTGTCAAAGCAACATAACAAAATACTAAAAATTATTAGATCTGAAATGCAGAAAATCACAAAAAATGTCAAAATGATCAAGCTCGGGAAAATTTCCCGGAAAATTTAGGGATAATAGATATCAGTACCACTGAAGCCGGGAAATTTTTAAATAATTTCTTGTTTCCCGAAAAATTGAAAATCCGGGAAAAAATGAAACCAATCCTGTGCAAAACCAGTATTTTCAAACCATCTTACAAGTCTTTGTTTGTTTGAGTACTAAACTTAATTGAAAACTAAGATGACTTGCAGAGCCGTAGCAGCCGCCCCCCAAACCCCCCAATTGGGGGACCCACGCTGCCAAAAGGGACCCCAAATTGTCTTAAAGGACCCAAAGTTGCATCAATCAAGAATGAAATTTTTTTCTTTGCGAATCGTTTTAGGCCTATGTTTCAGTTTTAAAATTCTTCGTTATCGTTTCCTTTTAAATAGCGTCATAAACTGCGTAATGATGTCATAAAGAATATACTGTGTGTAAGAGAACGCGTAGGACTTGAAAAAGGAGGCAGTGCAGAGTTGGATCCAATCATTTTTTCATTCATTAATTCAAATTTATTAACATCTTGTCAGCGGATTTGAAATTTTATTTATTTATTTAATCATTGTTTTATTTATTCACATTTTCACCCTCCTATCACGAGAAAGCGAGGGGGAGCTATATACGAGCTCGCTTAGGAGTTGCCGGCCGTTTGTCTACCACACTTACATGGGGTAATTCCGTTTACCGCCTTTCTTAACGGCGTAACAAGCGCACATGCCGACTTGCTTCACTCTTTCCCTTGAATGCTGAAGGTCAAGCATGCTGAAAGCTGTGAATACTAATTTTTAAATCATTTGTCAGACCGGACTCGGAATCGAACCCCCGAGTCTACCAATTCAAAAGCAGACGCTTTATCAACTCGGCAATTCGATCGGTTAATTAAATTCAATCCTACCCTAGTTCTATGTAAGTAACCACAATCTGACACCGAATACAAAAGTCCATTAAAAAAGGTTTTGCTAGTTCGGCAACGACTACTTTTGAAATAGCGCAGTAATTGGACATTGTTTCTGTCTTCAGTAAAACGAATGTTTGATTACGATCCCAATGTTAAACATGTAGCTTCTGAGGAAGAGATTCAAAGCAAACTTTTCTAAACAATGGGTGGACCAGGCTAGAAAGTTTTTAGCTGTCGTGTGATGTCGCTTCTGCCAGCTCATTGCTGTTTACATGCAGCAGCTTCGTGCATGAGCAGCCATTGTCAGCGACATGGTCTGATTGATTTTTTTTCATCTTTATCCTCCTATCACGAGAAAGCGACGGAGGCGCTATGCGTAGGACGAATCCAGACTCGCTTAGGAGTTGCCTTTGTTTCCAAGTTTTCCGCTTGAATTTTCTTCTGACTTTTTTAATTTGCTGCTTGCCAGATTCCACCAAGCAGAGATAATCATCGTGAAGCATCTTATCCAAGGACGCAACAACGAGACTAGGTTGAGAGGTACCGCACGCAGATTCAGATCCTTTGCGACGAGTTCGATTCACGGCTGGAGCCTTTTGCATTTGATATATTATACCGGGTGGCTGCTGATTAGAACGGTACAAGCTCATTTGGCAGTCTCTCTTCAATACCGTTGAACTTGTAATTCAATGGTAATAAGTGCTCGCTTGCCTTGCTCCTCGATTATTTAGAAAATACGTTGTTACTGTTGCCAGTGCTGAACAAAGCTTCAGAAAACTGAAACTCATTAAAACGTTTAATAGATATCTTTTTACTTTTTATTTATTTGCATTTTATCGACCTATCACAAGAAGCGACGGGGCGCTACACGAGCTCGCTTAGGAGTTGCCGGCCATCTGTCTACCACACTTAGGTGGAGAATCCCGTTAAGTGTCTTTCCCATCGGCACAACAAGCAAACTTGACGGCTTGCTGAACACTATCCGTTTAACTCTGAATGTCTAGCAGGGAAGCTGTGAATACAAATTTTCAAGTCATTAGTTTGACTCGACGTGGAATCAAACCCTGAGTCTACCGATCCAGAAGCAGACGCTTTATTCAATCGTCGATCCGATTGGTTCTGCACTGGCCATGTTGTCAATTGAAAGTTAATGCGCCCGATCTCCAGATTATGATGCTGCTGTCATAAGAGCATCTGCGAATGAAGTAGTGTGCTCTAGACGATTTTGAGAATAATGGATAAACGGGTGTAACAAACTAGTCTCAAAATTACAGCTTTTCATTTTTCACAGTGACAATTAACGCGTGTGTTTTACTACAGTATTCGCATTGTATGAGCTGTTACCCATAGGCGCACACAGGGGGGCACGTTGCCATGGCCCCTGTTCTTCCCTTTGGCCCTGTAAAAAGGTGCTAAAACCTAATTTTCAGTCTATAATTTCTCAATCTAATTATAGTTGCAGCCTCCTTTCACTTATTTTAGCCAAGTATCTTCTTTTAGACATAACTGCGAAAATATTTTTGCATTGTCTATAGTGACTGCACTCACTGCATGCCCTTTTTCGATAAAAAAGTGTGCTAAAATGAGTGTTTTTTATGTGAAATTCGCAAAAATTTATTGGCGGCTGGGGGCTTCGCCCCCAGACCCCCGGTCGTGGCCCCCCTATGCCAAATCGTGGGTGCGCCACTGCTGTTACCCCTCGAAAAACCTATACAATTTTTATCGAAAGCTTAATATAGGGGCCCTTGAAAGGATTTGGGGGGGAGGGGGCCCAAAGTTGATCTGCTACGGCACTGATGACGTGTTTGACTTTGAGCAATTATGTGCCGAAATATTTTTGTGGGTTGACGTAAAAATTGATATGGGTAGCCCATAGATTATTTAATTTAAAAATTTGTGCACTTTAGGCACTCTTGATAAAAAATTCAGTTTAGAAATGCAGCTCCAATTTGCCATTTGCGCATTACAGTACGCATGATAGTGTGATTACATCAGTAACTGCGTAGGCTTAGTTTATCACACATTTTATTATACCAGCGTTGAAATAAATTTGCAATTTGTGTTTCTTTGCTTGTGTGCAATTCGCATTCGATTATAAGCATAACTGTTCGCATTCGATTTTTTTATTATAAAAAGGATTTTCGTTTGATTTCTCATGATGACTTCTGGCAGGACACCGTATCTTTCTCAAGCAAGATCCTAAAGTAGACAAAGCATCGAGTCTTTCGTGATTCTAAAGACAGCAGTAAGTCACACTCGGCCGATGCAAAAATCGAAGCTGCTGCCCGGTTAGTTTTCCCGTGATGATGAAGACTAACCATCTGGTCATCTCAACACATAAACCGCTTGTGCTTTGGCCCATAATTTACATAGCTGCATGTGTAATTTCTTTAAATTATATTTCTCATTTGAAGTAGAATTTCAATTCATCCACCATAAAAAGATAAATGCGATATAGGCAGTGGCGATTCTAGCACCCAAAAAGTGGGGGGGGCACTTTGGGGCCAAGATAGATTGAGGTGGGGCCACTGTTTGAGAGAAAAAGAGTAAGTTCTACGAGATTTGCAACCAAACTTAAAAAGTAAGCATATTGCAATATGACACACTATATACATTTATTATTGACGTTCACTACAACATAAGATGGCAAGATGGTCAAACCTTTTGTTTCTGGAGCGGTAAACTCAAGGACTGACTCAGAGATGAGTCAAACTGATTGCCTAGCCCAAAAATTAGTGTTCTCAGTTTTCCTGCTATGCGTTCGACTTTGACGTTAAAGGAATAGTATTGACAACAAGCCGGCAAGTTTGCTTGTTATAACACCCTTGGAAAAGACACTTAACGTAATTCCTCCATCTTTAAGTGCAAACAGTTAATGAATCCCTACAGTCTACCTCTCGTGGTGGCCCAGTCTGACTATAGACATGCAAAAAGAGCGTTGGGATCAAACGCATAACTACAAGACTTGGACAAAAATAAACATCCAGCTCAAACCTAAACTGTAGAACAGAAGAGGAATAGGTCTACTACACCACTTCATATCCCCCCACATTAAAATACATAATAGGCCTACAAAAAAGTAAATGAGTAATGGGCCTGCTGTTCAAAATTCGTTCTATTTCGGTAACCAAGGTAAGTAAATCAAACTCCGAAACAGTAGCCTCTTGAATAGCTTGATTTTCCTAACCAATCTAAAAAAGTCTCGTAGAATCCTCCTTGGTGAGATGCTAACCGGGGATTAAAATGCCACACAATTCTTTCTTTAGCCATTGCATCCGAAAACTCAGTGCCATGCCAGATCTTTAAACCTTCATTAATTTCACGATTAGCAGCAGTAAAATTACCAGCGTTATCACCATACATATGTTTCGGCCTCGTAATTCTCCTGTTCCAAAATCTTCTAAAGGCTTGAATAAAAGATGAAGCTTCAAACGATTCAACTACTTCCAGATGCACTGCTCTGAATGCTAGGCAGTTAAAAATGCAAATGTAACGCTTTGCCAAACTTCTTCCAATTTTCACCAAAACTGGACCCATTAAATCAGTTCCTGTAGCTTCAAAAGGTGGATTGAGCGTCACTCGATGACTACGCAAATTGGCCATTTTCTGCTTGCCTTCTTTAGCGTTCCAAAATCTGCAATTCATGCATTGCTTTAAAGCCTTCTTTACGGTCGTTTTCCCCTTCAAAATACAATACTCCTTGTTCAATGCATTTAGGGCGTGCAGGGATCCAAGATGGCCTTCTTGACAATGGCGACTAAGGATCAACAGATCAGTGACGTGATAATTACTACGTAACAGCATAGGATGCTTCACAGAAATAGACAAACATGAGTTTCTCAAGGGCCCACCAACACGCAAAATGCCGTCTACTACATAAGGATCCAAGTCTTGCAAATCACGAATGCATCCATGGGCCTTCAATTGCTTATCAGTGTTCATAATAACAGGTGCATCAAAATCAGAATGATTTGGCAAAGTTCTCAGTACTTTCGAAAAGGCTTCGTCTTGTACCAACTTCACCACAGCTAACGCAGCCCTTGACCGCTCTTCTTGAGATAATAGCCCTTTACGAAAATCCTTTGACCGGCGCTGCGCTATGTAGTTGACAAAACGTGTTAACCAAGCCACACTGGTTTGCAAGGCTGTGAAACTAGAGTATCTCCTGAGTAAGAGACCAAGTGATGTAGGTTCGTTCTTGTCCAACAACACAGAGGAAATCTTGACTTGACGAGCTTCTGGATCATCTTTATCTTTTCTCTGGGCTAGAAAATCAGGCTGTTCTGGCCACTGTTCTTCATCATGTAATAAGAATTCTGGCCCTTGAAGCCATATTCTAGCTGAGTCAATATTGTCCGGTGATAACCCTCGTGACGCTATATCCGCAGGGTTTGAATCAGAGGGCACATACTTCCACTGGTACGCGGATGACAGAGTCTGTATCGTCTCAATACGGTTCGCCACGAACGTTTTAAAATGACACGATTGACTATTGATGTAGAGTAATACTACGGTTGCATCAGACCAAAAGACAACACGCTGAAAATCATATTGCAATTCCTGGCATATAACGTTACCAAGTTTAGCAGCTAAAACAGCCGCGGTCAATTCTACTCTTGGAATGGTTACAGGTTTATGAGGCGCAGTACGTGACTTACCACAAACAAAACGACAAGTTACCCTATCATCATCATAACAAACACGAACATACGCACAAACACCGTAACCTTCGGCCGATGCATCAGCAAAGACGTAAAGTTCAATAAATTTAGCAATCTGATCAGGAAGCTTAAAACATCTCTCTACCGATAACGACTCTAAAGATGGTAACGTTGACAGCCATTTATCCCAACCACTAGATGGCATAGGCTCATCCCATGACAACTCTTTAACACATGCTTCCTGTAAAAGCTTTCTGGCTGGTAGTACCTAGAGGGCTGAATGATACCTAGAGGGTCATAAGTCGGATTAAATATACAAAGGAGACCTCTCCTACTGCAGAGTTGTTTCTGCATTTTCACCTTTACACGAAATCGGTCTTGACTGGCATCCCAATACACTCCCAATGTTTTATGTATAGGAAATTAATGATTGGAAAGGTCCACAACGCTGGACGCACGATCTTCAGGCGGCACGGACTCTAAAACTTGCTCTAAAACTCTAAAATTCGACACTTGCTCCATGAGCTCCTTAGCATTATCCACGTTAGAAACACTAGTGCACATGTCGTCAATATAAAAATCATGCTTCACAATACTCACAGCTTCCGTAGATACATCAACTTCATCATCCAGTGCAGTCTTACGCCAGGCAAACGCCGCAACAAATGATGAGGAGGTGCAATCAAGTATGTGCACATTCATCCTGTATGACACAGGCTGCTGGGATAGGTCACCCTCCGGAAACCAAAGAAATCTAAACGCATCTTGATCAGGTTCATCAACATACACCTAATAAAACATGTTCTTAATATCACCAACAATCGCAATTGGTTCTTGTCGAAAACACAAGAGAATTCCAACAAGCAGACTATTGGTCAGAGTAGTAGTAGGCCCCTGCAATAATTTATCATTATGAGAGATCCCATTTAATTTCGCGCTGCAGTTAGTTAGTTGCATATTTATCCTCCTATCACGAGAAAGCGATCAAAGCGCTATACGAGCTCGCTTAGGAGTTGACGGCCATCTGTCTACCACACCAAGATGGGGGAATCCCGCTAAGTGCCTTTTCCAACGGCACAACAAGTAAACTTGCCGGCTTGTTCTCCACACTGTCCCTTTAATGCTGAGCGTCAAGCAGAGAAGCTGTGAATACCAATTTTAAAGTCATTGGTTTGACCCGATTCGGAATCAAACCCGAGTCTACAGCTTAAGAGACAGACGCTCTATACCACTCGGCCATCTGTGCAGTCGAACACTATACGAAATTTTGTGGTCAAAGAAGTGCAGTGATGAGGAACATACCACACCCGTCCTTCCTTACCCACTATATCTTGTTCAAAAACTTGACTTGCATATCCACACTTGACATAGTCATTCATCTTTTCACAGTAGAGCTTGCATAATTCAGCATCTGACATTAATCTTTTCTTTAAACTATCCAACCTCCTTTCTGCCAATTTTCTATTCTCTGGAAGATTAGGTGACGATTCCTTCCATGGTAAAGCTATCGTGTAATGTCCATTTTCCTTGGTTACAGACTGCTCATAAACAGCTAAAGCTCTTTTATCTTCTTTGGACATCATCATCTCTTGAGGTAAAGCAGTGTCTGCGAAATCCTGTGCCAGCACTTGCAAAGTTTCATCGCAGAGATCATCGATAGACTGTGCATGCACAAAGTTCACCAAAACTGTGCTCGTGTTACATGACTTAGCAACCGATAAATAGCTATTTCCCCAAACAGCCCAGCCCAATTGCGGGTGAATACCTTGTGGTTCTGTTTCTTTCCCATATCGGAGTTCTGAAATACAAAAGGCATTTTGAACATTCTGAACAAGAAGAAGTTCCACCTTGGAAGTTTCTAGCGTAGGAAATCTCAAGTCTTCAAGATGAGGGTACAACCTGGCCAGCTCATCTGTGGGAATGCTGGAATTGACATCTACTATTTGATCTTGCACCAATGCATCCTTTACTTTGAAACTGGAAACCTCATCCAAACCTTGAATGTAAAACTGATCAATTTTCTTAGTCACTTGGGTCATTCCACTATTGGTTGAGATGTTCATCATTGTGTCTGATAACTTTGCTCCCAATCTTCGTGCAAATTTGTTAGTGCACAGGCTTACTTCGGATCCTTCATCCATAAAGGCCCATGCAGCAACACATTGGTTTGGATCGGAATGCCATACCTTAATTGGAACAACCTTGTGCAGTCGCTGACTACCATTAACAGATATGCTTGTATTGCACACCGAAACACCTTCATCAGGATGGACTTCAGCAGGGGATTCGGAAACAGAGTGAGTTCACTCCCCGGTAGACTTAGTCTTATCATAATGCAACAAACTACGATGCTTGCTCTTGCAGGTTTTACATCGAAGGTTTAACTGGCAATCCCGAGCATGATTCCATAGACCAGACAGTTAAAGCACAGCCCTTTCTTCCTAACAAATTCTAAACGATCAACATATGAATACCCGATGAATTTTTTGCACTTCCATAATCGATGTGATAAATTACAACACTTGCATAAAGAAGAGCAACTAGATGTTGGGTTTAACGTTGCATTAACCATCGCTTGTCTTGATTGCCCTTTAAACCCAGGATTAATCACCTTATTAGACTGAACTTTGGGCATCTTAGTTTGATATAACAACTGGCCAAAACTTGTCTGAGCATCATGCACTGCTGTGTCAACTAAACTTCGCATGTCCCGAAATGTTCTCTGGTTATTGTTTCGTCGACTTACTGCTACAAATTCAGATTTTAACCTATACGGTAGACGTAAAAATAATGATTTTATAACATCAGGACTATTCAAATCATTTTCACGGCCCCAACTGGCAAATACATTCTCGCAATTAAACATTTTATCACATAAAGCAGTTAAAGCCACAACATCCCACTCCTTTATAGGAGGTCCCTCTAATAAGTCATTGCGAACTCTTTCCATAAGTCGATTGTAATCTCCAAATCGCTGATCTAATCTTTCCCAAGCCGTTCTATAAGCATATTTCCTATTAGGGTGGAGAGTTAAACCTTTGATAGCACGATGTGCTTCACCAACGCATAAAGACTCCAAATGAGATAAACACACATCGCAATCTTGATGTACATTCTCCACATATTTAGCAAACTTTCGCTTAAACTCCAAGTAGCACATAATGTCTCCAGAAAATTTCTCAATAGCCAGTCCTACTGACTGCTCTTTAATCACACCATGATAGGGTGGTAGATAGGTGCAACGTTCCACTCCTGCAGGCGTACAGGTTGGATTCCTCAAGCTACGGGTATCAAGATGGCCAAGCACTGTGTCAGTACGACTAGCATTATAAACACCAATGGTCTTGCTACTGCTAGTAGTCCCACTAGCCACAGCTTCCCATGGCTTAGCTAACTCATAAGCCCGACTGGCTTTACCAAAAGGGCTAAATCCCATTCCTACAGGTGCATCAGGAGTAGGTTTCATAAAATCACTAGTACTAACATGGCCAAGCACTGCGTTACTGCGACTGACATTAAAAACATCATTAGCTTTACTACTGCTGGCAGTCCCACTAGCCACAGCCCATGGTTTAGCTATCTCATAAGCCCTACTGGCTCTATCAAAGTAATCATCTACCACTGGCACATTATTATTAGCCAAGCGTGCTTCGCCAAAGGACTAATGCTTTGGCCACGACTCTTTCGAAGCGTCAACAAAAGCTACAATGCTATCGAATAGTTTGCTTAATTCATCAAGCCGACCTTTGGCACGAAGGCATACCACTTCAGAATAATGTCGTCTACTATTAATTACGTCATAATTAAACTTGCCATTGTCTAACACCAAATGTCCCTCATCCAAAAGTAATCAAAGCTGTATTTGTAGATCATGACCAGTAATGCTAGCTTCCGAACAAAGATGCCACACTTCCTGCTTAATAGTCATAAGCCTCCTCTGCATGACATTAAACTCTTCTAATAGAACTAGGCAAACTTGAGGCAAAGGCTTATTAGGTTCATTTTCACTAAGAGGCCTACCGAATGCCACAGACTTGGTCATAGGCTCATAAAAACTACTACCGGTACTGGCCTCAACATTACCGGTAACCACCGGTACCTTACCTTCATCAGTTTCTGACAAAGAAGACATTTTTCGCCTTTTGAGACAGCCTCACAAACTTGTGGCCAATTATCCTCACTGAATTTAACGTCACTTTCAGCATCTGCTACTGACCTTATTTTGCTGTTCAAAGACTTGTCCTCGTGAGCAGCCTTAGGCATTCCTTTAACCATCTTGAATTCTTAAAATCTAAATCTACAGCACCAGCACCTAACTAAATTCTGTAAATCTTATGTCATTAACCACTAACTGCGTGTTGTCACAGACTGGCTGTAAATTATTGGGAAGTCTACTTGCAAAAAGATTTACGACCTCACCTGCAGCAGTGCAGTTCAACATGTCAACCTAACTTATTAATGGCTAATCGACTCAGACAATCGAAGCTTCTTTAAATAAATATAATCTAAATTAAAACAAGTAAATCTAACAATCAATCAGCCATTACAATCTCGGTCAGGTAAACTGCTTTTACTGAGAATTTGCAAAATTTACTAATTTACAGAAATTTATCCAATCCAATATGGGGGCATGTCATTTCTGCCTTTTTGTTTTGCAAAGAAGCTTACTAATTAAAAACGTCATAATTGCCCCATTATGCACTCTCAAAGCAGTTAATTCCCAAACAATCAAATTATGTACAGAAACAGAATTAACTCTAACAATGTCACAATCGGTCCTTTATATAGTCTCAAAGCAGTCAATTCCTAGACAAATAAAATTATGTGAAGGAACGGAATTAACTCTAAAGAAACAGAATTAACTCTAACAATGTCACAATCGGTCCTTTGTATAGTCTCAAAGCAGTCAATTCCTAGACAAATAAAATTATGTGAAGGAACGGAATTAACTCTAACAATAAGTCCCCACTGCAGAAAAACCCATGACTGGTATGTGAAGGAGCAAAAAAAAGGTCTTCACTTCAGAAAAGCCCACAAATGATCAAATAAAAGGTTTCCACTGCAGAATGACCCGCAAATTGACGATAAAAATACATACGTGAGCAAAAAAATTATACAAAGACCACAGCAAATTCAAGTAACAGGATGCGTACCTCATGAACGAGCGTCAAGGAGCCATCAAACAGGACCCCATGGACCCCCAGTTGAGAAGCACTGGAATCAGAATCAATTTTATTTTCGACGCAAAAACACAATGCTGATAGAAGGATAGAAGATAGAACCATCAATGTAAAATTATATTAAGTCTTATCTGCAAAGTAATGTTCGAATGTCCAATCTCCTGAGTAAAGTTCGACCGATTGCACTCTGTTCTGAATTATTTGCTGTACCGATGGTGACGGACGATGATTTTAACTGACTTGCGTTCTCTCGTAACAGGAAACACGCAGAACTGGTTTTGGTTGCAAGTAATATTCGCAGCTTTAACACAGGTAACGTAATTCCAGACTTCGAAGAAAGCGCAGATCCAAAATGCACTCCAACAAATGTGTAAAGCGCAAAGACGCACTTGAAGAACGCAGTTTTTCTGAGTACAATAACAGAAATTTAAACATTTATCAGGCAAATAAATTATTATCTCGAAGAAGCACACTTAGTATCACTCACCGTTCGTTGGCAAATTCGCACAGTTGCACGACGAAGAACACAAAAAAGATTGTAAACATCCGCTTGCATTAAAACTTAAACTCAAAAAACAAGTCACGTTCGGCTCGCTCGCCTTGTTATACTGATTAAGCAACGTGACTAGGGCTGCCAATAAAAAAGATAAATCAACTGGGGGTAGGAAATAAGTTCCAACCGGATACGAAGTGAAAAAACAAAAAAGGAGCATCCATAAACTTAGAAGCACGTTAACACCGCGGCATGAGGGAAGTAAACTAAGGGAAGGACGTGGGAAAAAATTAGCTCACAAGGTGCGAAAATTCTTACACTCCCCCCAAAAATGGAACGGCTCGTGATAATGTGCGTTACAATTTTAACAAATTAGTGAACAAACTAAAAAACACACAGTCACTTTAGCATTCTTTAGTCGGAATAACTAAACATAACTTACAAGATGGCCTTTTCAGAGATCCATTGGTGGTTTTTACAAGTACAGTTCTCACGTTGTCATGTCTGCCCGGAAAGGTTTTGATAACTTTCCCCAAAGGCCATTGTCCCCGTGGACTAGGGGTATCAAGAAAAAACACGACGTCGCCAGGCAGAAAGTTTCTTTTCTTTTCATGCCATTTGCTCCTAATCAAGATTGTTCGGGGGTACTCGACAATCCAACGTTTCCAAAATTCATCTGCGGTGAATTGAACCAGACGAAAACGTTGGCGTGAATAACAGTCATCTTCACCGGTTTGGAAGGGGGATAATGCCACTTCGTGATTGACTCTAAGAAGATGATTGGGAGTGAGAGGAGTGGTTTCATAGGGCTCCAAGGGCACATCAGTCAGAGGCCTGGAATTAATGATCGACTCAATCTCTAGCAATAGAGTATGCAATTCGTCGTCTGTGAGAGTCTTCTTAGGTATTACCGCCAAAAGGATTTCTCTCACAGAACGGATCATTCTCTCCCAAACTCCTCCGGTGTGACTGGCACTCGGACAGTTAAAAGATCACTCTAGAGTCGTAGGTATTGACGTATTCGGGTTTCGTTTCAGCTATCGTTCAGAACTCGTTCAGAACCCACGAAATTAGTAGCATTGTCACTATACAAATGCTTAATATTTCCTCGTCTTGTCAGAAATCTGCGTAAACAATTAATAAAAGAGGACGTGGAGAGATCAAAGGCAAGTTCTAGATGGATGGCCCTGATAGTCATACAAGAACATACAAGAACCCTGACACCCATAGCGTTTTACATTAGAACGCTTGACTTTAGCAACAAAGGGGCCAAACAAATCAACTTCAGTATGGGAAAAGGGGGCCTCCTTTATCTGAAATCGGGCTGGTGGAAGTTCTGCCATAATCTGATTTTGTGTTCGAGGATGAATGCGCTTACATGTTACGCATTCAGAAAGAACTCGGCGCACTGTCATTTTGGCATTCAAAATCCAGTACCTCTGGCATAAGATATTAAGGGTGGCATTGGCACCACAGTGACCACCTGTCTTTTCATGAGCATCTCTTATGATTAACTCAGTGAGATAATGACATTCCGGCAAGATAATGGGGTGTTTTAAATCGTAGGAAAGTTGAACAGCGTCAAGCCGTCCGCCGACCCGCAACAAACCATCCACTATAATGGGATTAAGCTTGTGCCAGGGGCGTATTCTCCATACATGCAAGGCATGCATTGCATGCCTTGCCGAATGCCATTCAACCAAAGAAAATTAATAATAGTATTTTTGAAAATATATCTGAAAAATTTTCTCGATTTTAATTTGAGAAGTTTCTCCGCGTCAGGAAAGCATTAAACATGCAGACCATTTTGAATATTAATAAATGGCAACACTTAAAAGTAGCCGCATATTACCGCGAACGACCGCATAGGCATGCAATTTTCGAAGTTGCTTTTTCGTCACGCATCTAGTTGTATTGGCAGATTGGCGCTAAATCCTCGAATAACTACGTAAGAAGGCATGCAATCGTCAAATTGCATGCCTATGCGGTCTACGCGGTAAGACGACGCAGTAACTGGTTAGCGCTGAGTAATCATATACGGTGACGGTAATCTATTCAATACGGTGCCATGGTGCAACCGGTGCAACAGATCTACTGTGTATGACACTGGTAAATAAGCTAGTTTAAAAATGATAGGCTGTGAGACAGACTGTGAGATCAAGCTGCAAAATATAAGCAAGCAAGAATTTAGTTGTAATAGGTCTAATTTGGGGGTATTGGTATTGTAGATAGCCTACCGGTACCTTACCGGTACGGGTTCAAAGAGGTTAGGTCTAGCACCAGCCCCAGGTTCAGTTTAGTTAAGATTAAATTTGGTTAGGGTTAAATTCAGTAAGGATTGGTTTCGGTTAGGGCTAGATTTGGTTAGGGTCTGGTTAGACTATAGGTTTGGTTAAGGTCATAGGTTAGGTCAAGGCTGGCTGACAGAAAAAGTGTGGGGGCTGTTACTGTACATGACTCGTTTGAAGTAGCGGTAGGTAGACTTACCAAACCATGGGGTTTTGAGATATCATTACCAGTAAATAAATATCGGTAATGCAGATAAAAGAACATCATCTTAATGAAATTAAGATTCATTGTACAGATACTGGATAGAATATTAGTACTCTGGTACTGGTTGGTGCAGTGTTACACTTTATAGTATCGGTACTTTAGTAAAATTAATATTCATCAAGCTTTAAATCGAAACAATGAGCCAAGTCCAAGTCACAGATTCAAATTTGTTGACCAAAAATATTGTTAAAAAGTTGAAACAAAAAAGTTTTACAGTTCTAACATTTCAAGATTGTTTCTGGCAAAACTACCCCACAGTTGAACATAAGTGGGTCTTGTCTAGAGTAAGCCGTCTGTGTCTAGATTGACTCATCTGCATAAGGCGATGAAAGACATGGACAGCGTACTCTAGATAAGACCCAACATTAGTATCGATAAACAAACCGAAACTAGCTCAAGAAATTTTAATTCAGAAATTTATAGTAACGTTTACAAATATTGGATCTGCAGAAGCTCAACATCAAACAAATTGCACTGCTGGCCTGGCTTATTATTTTTTGGAGACAACACTATAGGCCTATGGCTTGCTGTATTTTTATTCCTGTCTGACTTATTTGCTTTGTACAGTGTATGATGTTACAAATTAGGTTTTGACACCTAAGTTGGTTGCTTACAATTTTAACATAGGTTTGCCCTGTGTGTTTTCATTTGCTGGTCATGCTGTGCTTGTGACTGATTAAAATTCTGATTTCTTCAGTTAATTTGTTGCTACTGCTTTATGGAGCAGTATAGAAATACTGTGACATTATTTTAATTAGCTTGTTTCCATGCTTATTTCATTAGGTTAATTAAAAGATTTGATGTAATTTAAGTTGCAATGCAGATATTAAAATCTTTATCTCATTATTGTATGATCAGCTTCATTATGCTTCAGCAACTGTTACCCTTGGAATCAAAACACAGGTTCAACATTTTGGTTTATCGTCAAAACTGCAGAAATTAGATTGCTCATGTTAAAAGTGCTTCCTTGTGGTTTTATACCAGTTAATAGAAAATTATCTGCTTTTAATTTAAACTTTTAACCACTAATTCCCCATGATCATTTGTCAATTGGTGTGGGTCAGTGGGTTAGTGGTAATTGTCAGCAGTGAATTGAATGATTAACTTTGTCAAAATTTAACCCTGGATGAAGTAGGACGTCGCATTGTGTGTCTATGATTTTATACATAGAGTGACTATACGGTGCATGAGTTTTATGGAACTTCCTATGTAAGTTCAGTTTCAGGTGTTGTTGTAGTATGTTTTGTTCCCACAGCTTAAAAGCTTCAGAATATCATTTATCAAGTATTTTTAAATTATATTGTGGCCTATCGCCACATGTATACTTTAACTTCAGTGTGTTATAGATTTCCTGGGTTTTATTTTCCCAATATTTTGTAAATATGTTTTCAGGTACCAAGGGTAAGATTTTTTATTAAAGCCTAGTTAATGGAGTAGTGAAATAGATACTACTGCTGTGAAAAGCTTCCAAGTTGTGCAAATGACTCAACAATTCCAGACTTATATATCTGAAGAAAGAAAAACTATTTGTGTGACAAAACAGCATTTAGTTTATAAAAAATGGATTGTCACTAGAAAAGCATTTGGTTTGATTCACAACTGCTGGTAAACATTCAATGAATGGGTTGAAAGTTGATTATTTGCAATTACATTGTAGCGAGAAATTCTCAACATCATTCTCAGATGGATCGGAACAACGTGCGCAGAATTCCTTTCTGACTCAATAGGGTGGCTTCTGACTCAAAGACCTCGCAGTTTCTTCGGAGTCACCCTGTCACTAATCCTTATGTTATCTATCTGATGCCTGTGTTTTTGTCTTATCCATTGTGGTTGGTGACGAATAAACAAACTTGAACTTTTTGAAACCAGCCGTTAACCTGAAAATTCAGGCCATCACGGGCATGAGAAATGCAAGCGCCATATGATTAACAAAGATTGTCTTGATACTACTCTGTGGGACATTTGACGCACCCACTCATGGATATCAAAGGATTAGGGTATAAACAGCGTCAGACACTAAAAAGTTATCTATTTAGCTTTGTATACACGTTATTATTATTGTTGTATCTTTTATGATCTTCGATTTGTGTGCCTTAAAGCACAATCGTTTGGTTTCAACAATTGTATGACGTCATGGAGCCTCTTTGAGATGAGGCGATAAAGTAATGTAATAGACTGTATTACCAAAGAATTGAAATCATATTTTTTGACATACAGTGTGCGTTACTACCTTGTGAAATAAAAACTGATGTTCTGTGCGTTAATTTTTCGCCTACCTAATACGCTTGAACGAATTCTAATGAGTATATTTTTGAAGTTGAATTGATTTAAGAAACTAATGACGTCATCATAATGACGTCATCGCAATTGCATGCCTCATCTGGCAGGTCACGCTACGCTACTGGCTTGTGCAGTGCTGACACTATAGCTAGTTGCCTTTTCTTAGATACCAATGCCATGTCTTGGGAGAAGCACATCTGCTGCACGTACTTGATAACATTGCTCTCAGCTTGGCACAGTTCATTAACAGTAATTGGACCAGCGAAATTTTGGGTTAAGCCCTTCTTAAATTTCGATAAAATATGAGTTTTAAACCTAACTAGCCAACAAACTGTCAACTTTAACTGGTAGAAGGAAGAAAAGTGCTGCACGAGTTGATCGATCGGTTGCAACGAAGCGACATCACTTCGCTCACCATACTGTAAACAGCATACGTTAGCATCAGACACGGACAACAAGCAAGAGTCCCCACGAGCTGTGGTCTTCGCTTTCTTCTGTTGTGGCAAATCATAACATTTATAGACCCCATCATTGATCTTCACGTTCAATCTCACTGGCCATTTGTCAGGGCTCAGTTGCAGAAACTGAGGCCCAGTAAACCACAACTGATCGTTAACCAGGGATGAAGCTGTCCTACCTCGTGTAAGGTGATCAGCCGGATTAATTTTCGTGCTGACAAATCCCCAATCGTAGGTTTTAGTGTGTGACAGTATTCTCTGCAAGCGATTTCGTGGAAACAACGAGAAGCGTTTGCAGTCTGCATGCAAGCTATGCAATACAATTGCGGAATCTGTCCAAAAGAAACATTGGCATTCTTGTAGTTCCAATTCCTGTTTAATGATGCGTGACATTTTAACGGCATCTAGAGCGGCTTCAAGCTCAAGACGTGGGATCGTGTTTCGGCCAGGTCCGTTGATGTGTGATTTTGCCATAATAAAGACACATTTTATCAATGAATCTGGGAAAATCATTCTTAGGTAGCCAATGACACCTCTGGCAACATTCGAAGCATCTGAAAAAAAATGTAGTTGGCATTGCATTGAGCTGTCAAATTTGGGCTTGTAGCAACGTGGGATTTTGATCTCGCGCAGTCGAGTCAAGCCTTTCGTCCACATGAGCCACCGCTTAGAGAAAATATCGGTAATCGGCTTTGCGACATATCTCGCTGTACAATAGCCTGGCCAACAACACAACTGGTGCCACAAATCCAAGGGGGTCATAGAGAGAGTTGGTAGCAGCCAGCATACCACGTTTAGTTATTGGAGAATTTGGCAAATCAGCTGTAAAAAAGAACTCGTCGGTAGCGGTATTCCAACTAATCCCCAACACACGTTGTTGAGGAGCGACTGAAGGTAAATTACTCCTTGCAGCCTTGGATTTCTCCTCCTCAGGGACGCTTGACATCACTCTATCGCTCGAGGAAAGCCATTTCGTGAGTTTGAATCCTCCCAAAGCCAACAAAGCTCGTAAATTCTTGATCAGGTCAATTGCCGTTTCTTCACTGTCGGCTCCGGTGAGGCAGTCATCGACATAAAAACTCTTTAAGATAGTCTCGGCAACTTTGGGATCAAAATTCTTGCCGAATTGCTTCGCCGTCTCTCGCAGACAATACGTGGCACAACTCGGGGAGCATTTAGCCCCAAACAGGTGCACAGCCATGCGGTATACAGCAGGCTTGATTTCGATGTTACCGTCTGGCCACCAGTAAAACCTCAATGCGTCTCTGTCCGGTGGTGAGACATAGATCTGGTGGAACATAGCTTCCACGTCTGCTGTCACCGGAACTAGCCATTTTCTAAAACGCAATAACACGTCGACTAGAGAGCTAGTAAGGTCAGGACCTTTCATGAGATGGTCGTTCAGGCATTTTGTACCGGCCAAGGCTGAGCAGTCGTAGACAATGCGAACCTTGTCAGGCTTCTTCGAGTTCACTACCGGGTGATGAGGTAAGTACCACGTTTTGTGCTTGACATCAACCTTGTCCTCCGATACGGGCTCAGCATAGCCAGACTCGAGAACAGCTTTCATTTGATTGCAGTACTTAGTTTTAAGATCTTCATTATTCTGTAGTCGCCTTTTCAAGCCTTTGAGACGTTGCAAGGCCATCATGCGACTATCTGGCAACCTTTCAGCATCATTTCGCAACAAAAGCGGTAGCTGGTAATGACCATTTTTATAAGTTAGATTGCGCGCCATAACATCGTACGCAATGGAATCTTCCATCGAATACTTAAGGCCAAGCTCACGCATTTCGTGGTGATCATGAAGGAGTTTCATAAAACCTTCTTTATCATAAAGGTCCGGATCACTATTTGGTGAGAACATTTCGCCTTCGTCGGTCAGAATCAAATTCTGAAGGTCTTGTGTGTCTGACGGCCACACCATTCCTCGAACAATAAAATTCGATGCAGTTGTCGAATCTGTCGCACAATGATCCAGTTTTACGCCACGAAGCATCCAGCCGAACGGCGTCAGAACGGCGTCTGGACTCTGCTGAGGGTCGGGAGAGAAGCGACTCTCCAAGCATCTATGTGCCTCGACAAAATCGTTTCCTATCAACAGGGTTACAGATCCTTCCTTCACAGCAGGCACGGAAACACCACTGAGATGAGGATACACCTGTACGCTCCGAGCTTCAGGAACAACCGTAGACATAACAGGAATATCGTCTACAACTACGACTTCCGCCAGACTCATATTAAAGGAATTATCCATAGAAGAAATATTGAGCGTTATCATTGCACTTTCGAGTATATCCGGATCTTTGTCAGTTAACGTTTGTACGATAAGTTTTACTGGCGACGCAGGCAAATCAGATCCGAGCTCTGTCACCAGACGACGCTCACAAAAGGTTCTATCCGAACCTGAATCAAGCAACGCATAAGTATGTACAACAACATTACCTCTGTGCACTTTTACCGGAACAATATCTAAGTTAGGTAGACCGAATTTTTCCGACACGTTGCGGCGACAGCTTTCGATCGACAAGATGCTGTAAGTGACTTCGTAATAGCCGCAGTGTTATCTGATGAAGTACTAGGTGGGATCATGCTTGCGTCAGCATCATTGCTCGGAACATCTTGGTCCTTCCTCCCAACGTTGTCTGGGGGGTGTGGAGTGGTATTATGCAATAAGCTACCACAACTTCCTTTTCTACACCGGAGGCCAGACGTACACTTGGCAGCAAAGTGTTCAAGCAAATTCTGCATAGACCGTGTTTTTTACCACTTCGCACTTTTCGGAGTAAGATAACAAACGAAACCGCTTGCATTGGTAAATATAGTGCGGTTCAGCACAATGTAAGCACTTCTTGGGGGCAGCTTTCTTCTCCGTAGTTAATGTATTAAACGTCGAAGACTTTGTTCCCTTAAGATTACTGCTTTTAGTCACATTTTTAGATTGGTCAACCTTGGTTGAGCTTTGAGCAAACAGTTTCAACCCAAACACGGAGTTAGAAATTCTCGTTTGTTCCTCAACAAAAAGTGCCAAATATTTAAAAGTCGCAAGTCGACCAGACGCTAAACTAATTTCTACAGTAGCGTCCACCCATTTTCGCTTTAAATCTAGGGGGAATTTGCTGGCGATGGACGTAAGAAACCCCACAGAGTCCAAACTTGAGGCCACGTTATCGTCAGCCAAAGCATAGCAACACTTTTTCATAGGCACAGAGAGTCTGTTTAGTCGGTCTGCCACTTCCCGTTACAGCTTCGGAAACGCTAGCAGCTTCTCCTCACAGGCATGTGCGATGATATACGGTTGTCCATATCTACGCTTAAGCTCATCCCATGCCAGATCATAAGCATACTGGCCATCGTTAATATCGGCAAAATGCTGTATATTGTCACGAACTTCAGGAGAGCAATGCTGGAGCAAATAGGACATTTTCGCTTTCGATGCAAGCCAGTCAGCGACATGGGATCGAAATCGATTCGAAAATGCCCAATAGTCCAACGTATCTCCATCGAATTTTTTGACTTCAGGCTTAGGAATTAGCGGGTTGGAACAACCTCGCCAAGGGTCGTAACCTTGTCGACTAACAAAGCGTTGCTGATCGCTAAAACTTTGCTGGTTACGTCTTTCAGAAGTCAACTGGTCTCTGGGTCCGCTTGTGGTAGCAGTCGTGTCATAGTAAGACCGATCAGCAGTTGCATGTTCACATCTAGTTGGTTGTCGGGCACGTGTAGCACCGTGACTCACAGAAGTGTGTGCTTTCATGGGAAAAGTGTGAGCTGACTCATAAGATCTTGGTTCAGCTACATCGGATCTAGTTGACCGACCCACTTCTGTGGCGCTGAAATGGACATAAGCTTGGGAAGCTGGGTGTTCGAATCTTGCCTGCGCAGCATCCGCAAAATCCACGTGGCAGGTATGTGTTTGCTGAGTTGGACGAGAAGAGTCACGAAAATCAGTTGAAGCCGCTGGTAGAAAAGGATTTTGTTTGGAAGGTCAAACAAATGTAGCGGGTCTCGAGGAGTCTCTTTTCTTATTTGACGGAGCAGTGACGTCATCACTTTGCGTAGAGAAGTCGTCATCAGTGTCAATTTGAGATCGATATAGAGACTCTTCCAATTCTGCCTCCTTGATTCGTCTATCGTCATCAGCCTTCATTTTCTGATGACGCAAGCGCTCCATTTCCTGCTCTTTCCGAATTCTTTCTTCATTCTGAAGCTTCTTAAGGCGGGCAAGTTCTAATTTAATGCGTGCTGCTTCCCTTTTCGCACTAGAAGCAGAAGATTTGCTGGATCTAGACCGCTGTGACTTCTTAGACGAAGATTTGGAAAATTTAGGAGGATCGCTGGGCTGTGATGTATGTCGGTCACCAAGTCCATCACTTCTTACTGAAGTATTTGGTTGACCATTCGACCTTGGCTCAGATGCACTTGGATCTTACTCAACTCGGAAGTTGTAAAATTTTGACCGGTCGGAGCATTTGGGCATATTGGCTCAGATACGCCTGGCATCTTACTCGACTCAGGAAATTCGGAACTTACTTGAGGTAAAGAATCACCGTGAGCAGCACCAGGATTTTGAGAAGATGCGTTAAAGCTCTTGAACCAATTCTTAACCTTTAATTTTAAATCCCAGTAACCTTCATCTACATCTAACTTAGTAATAGAGGTGCCAGGAATCATGTCACAAACGCTTAGATTAGAGCATAAAGTAACAAAATTATCATAGACAGAATTAACTTGATGCATTAGATTAGAAACGCTATCACTGTTATCAGAAGCCAACAAAATTTCACCCCGTTTATACAACTCCCCTAGAGACGCTACAGTCTCCACAATAGCTTTTGTGTCAGAGTTCATGCCGAGGGTTAAGCCGCTCCTAAGTTTCATAGACAAGTCAAGTAAGTCAAATAAATATTAATCCTACACAAGCAAATGCAGTAAATAAATGTGCAGTAGCAAATATCCCGCAATCCGACAGGGTACTCGAAATCAATACCGCAGTGACAACGCGGTCAAGGAATATCAAGTAATAATCAGGTTTAAAATCAGAGTGTTGAAATGCAAAACCTCGTTGCAATTTACAGCACTCCAAGGTGCCAAGCACAGTTAGATAAATCTTTGGTTCAAAAGGCACTAGCATTTAAATGCGATGAACAAGAAAAATACCCTCGAGTTTCTCAAAACTCGCGCGCTTTTCTCGGCAGTTGTTGCGCTTTTTGAAGCAACACAGTCAAACTAAATTAGCACAACACGATCACCGGTAGTAAGCAATCTACCGAATGAAAAACTAATGTAAAATTATATTAAGTCTTATCTGCAAAGTAATGTTCGAATGTCCAACCTCCTGAGTAAAGTTCGACCGATTGCACTCTGTTCTGAATTATTTGCTGTACCGATGGTGACGGACGATGATTTTAACTTACTTGCGTTCTCTCGTAACAGGAAACACGCAGAACTGGTTTTGGTTGCAAGTAATATTCGCAGCTTGGTTGCAAGTAATAATAAGTAGCATAATTATAACGTCATGAACCAAAAGCTAATAAAAAGACTGACGGAGTTAAATTAACAATTAAATAAGTGAAGAGGAGCGGATTTGGAGTCAACGTTAAGCAATGGCTCATATTTTTGAATAAAAAGTGACATTATCTTGTGTTCCAGGTGGTGTCGATAATCTGTAAAAGTTAAGCATTGTCTTAAAATGAAAGCATTTGTTCAGAGGTGGGTATTTATCAAGGTTATGTTTGGTCGCAATGGTTATCCTGCTTATTTTTTAGATAGTTGTGTCAGGAGATTTTTTAATCGTAAATATAACAAGATGTTGAGTCACCATGAAGAACGTAAAAATTGTAGAACAGTTATTGCTCGGTTGCCCTTTTTAGGTGACATGTCAATGCAACTAAGAAAGAGCTGTCCGCCTTAGTGGAAAAGCAGACATGGAACCGAGTTATTCTACGGATTATCGACACCACCTGGAACATCGGACACAACTTTCGTCTGAAAGATAAGCAAAAGACCTTGATGAAATATGGGGTTGTTTACGATTGGTGAAAAACAGAATCAGTCTGCGAATTATAAAATTCTATTTAAGGAGATATATTTCGCTATAACAGCATCATTAGTCCTGTAAAAACGAAACAATAAATAAACTCTTACCTTGCTTGCCCAGAAAATTTCACTCTGGTCTTAAATGGAAGAAAAACAAACTATCGAAAAAACTAAAAACTCTACCCTAAAGTAAAAACTATACTCAAAAGAAGAAAGTAATAAACTATCTAATAAAAATCTTAAATTCTGTTTTTCACCAATTATATTTTCTGTTCTGTTTTTCACCAATAAAAATAAAAATTCTGTTTTTCACCAATCGTAAACTACGAAATTAGACAACAGCAAACAAGAATCGTCTGACCTGAAGGTATTTGGAGTAGGGCCAAAGGATTCAAAAATTAAAAGTGAATTTAAATATGGGGTTGTATATACATTAACGTGTTCTTGTGGTTCTAGCTATATAGGACAGACTAGACGTAATCTTATTAACAGACTTAAGGAGCATTCCAGTTCGGATAAATCCGAGGTGTGCCGACATTTAATGGACAATCCTGACCATAAAGTGGACTTTGCAAAACCGAACATTCTTAGTAGCTCTGGTGATTCTGCACGCTTATTAATTCTTGAGTCACTTTATTAATTCTTGAGTCACAAAATTGGAGGAGGGAATGGTGGCAAGGATTTAGTTTGGATCTTAGCAATTAGATAGTAGCGGGGATTTAGCAGAGAAATGGTTGCAAGAAATTTCGGGGAGAATATAAGTAGGAATTAACTTTTTTGAGGGGGTTGTTGCTATGCTGCACTGATGAGACCTAATAAGGTCGAAACGCGTCTGCAGCTGCATTTGGGTAGATGGCCTTGTGGGTGCTAGAGGTGGGGGTTGCTTGAGTGGAGTACCGTATTTTTGACCTAGCCTAGGCAAATTGATTCTCTAACCAGTTTATTTGTGGCTTTTCTCCAAGTCGTTTGCCCAAATCATGTCAACCTGAGTAACTTTAGATGTGAGCCTCTTAGCAGACCGAGTAACCTGGAAGTTGGCGTATATGATCCTACCTTCAAGTCAATTTGGAGTAGATACCTAGGCAACCTTTTCAATGTTATTTTAAGCATTTGACATCTTTTGAGTGATCGATCCTATTGAGTTCTTGATCTTCAATGAAGCGGTGTCATTATTACATTTTTTTTAAATTATAAAAACTGAAAATAGCACGACTGTACGCGAGGCCCTAAGCTGTAGCTGGGTAAGCTTAATGGTAAATCCGGCACTGTTGATAAAAGATGTTGCTATTTGTTATGTCTTCTTGTCTTGTTATTACGCGTAAAACAGGACCCTTAAATGACCTTTTGTGTCATTGTTTAATAATATTAATAAGTTACTATCAAAAAATAAATCATTGTGTAGGAATAATGCCCTTCTGATTTCGTAATACTGAACTTATTTAGCAACATTTTTAAACTGCGACACTGCCTGTTACCATTGTGTCGTCATAATCAGTACCGAAAGGTTTGCATCGTTAGTGCTGTTTTGGCATTCTTCTTCTTTTTTTCGTGTCTAGCACAGGTTGGTAAAAATAAAAATTATCAGTAACTCGCTTTTTCTCGATATACTTTTATGAGTAAGGTTAGGTGATTAAAAGCGATCGTGAAGGACTCTATACGACCGAGAGTTTTAAGCAAGCGTGTGGAAGTCGAGTGTTTTATCATTTTGCCTGTTGGCCTCGGTTCGTCCACGTGGCTGCCGACGTGAAGCTGCCCTTCGACTCCCACCATTGCAACAAACTGAAACGTAATCCGTTGCAATTCGATGAATAGAACACGGCACAAAAATTATGAAACGTAGCGATACAGGCTGTTCAGAGTTAAATTTAATAAGCAAAACGTAAACGCAGTCGAAAACTACAAAAACAAAGGTTAAGCAAATGTTTTCTGACCTAAGCATGCAAATTACCGTGATTCATCGCGGGCCAAAAAATTACTCCGCGGGCCAATTTTGGCCCGCTGGCCGGCAGTTGGACCACCCTGGTATAGTTAGTTTTTCAATCATCAAGTAACAGATCAAACTAACAAAAAAATCGCTGAAAAGGGCGATTTTGTTACAAGCATAGATCTGTCCCATGCGTTTCCTTTATAGGATCTTTTGAATTAGCCTAAGCATTTTGATCACAATGACAAAGATGCTCTTTCAGAATGGCCGAAATAGCTGGAGGAAATACGGACAAGATTTTATTGGTGCGTGCATTTTTGCGTCGGTTAGGCAGCCCGCAGAGAAAGCAACATCGCGCCATATAATCGCATTAAGCGTAACATGATTGACAGGCGAAGTAAAATATCATCAAAAATAGGCACCTTTATTTAACCTGCAAAATCTTAATTACAAAAACTAATTTTGCAAAATTTATTTTTACAGCCAACGAGAAGAAGAATGTAAGACAACCTTAACAAACAACGGTGGCTCTCGCGTTCGTAGAATTAGCTTTGAAAATCTGAGCTTGTTCGACACCCTCCCCCCCCCTCCCCCTTCAGGCTGTAAACATGCCTAAAAACCCCAGTTAAAATACGGTTAAAACTGGGTCAATGAAGGCTGAAGCCTATGTGATGTTCAATATTTACACGTAATCCATATGTACTGGTGAAAATACTTCATATAATTTTCGAGACAAATTGTGACGTCATAGAGCAATTTCGAGTGCAGATTTGAAATCAGCGGGGTCGAATTATCCACACACAATCACTTTTATAAAAACAACAGAAATTTTTTTAAAAAATGTCCACCGGTGTTAATCAAGGAGGAGCGGCTGTACGTACGACGATTGGCCAGTGCATTTCGTTCAAAACTGAAATGCAAAAGTAGATCAACAGCTAATGCAAGACCTTCCCGCACGAAGGTTGCAGTTGAATAAACTTCCAATCTACAGCGCGGGAGTATATTACTTTGGGCTTATTCTTGTGAAATAATGCCGAAGCATGGTCAAGCGTTACGGATGCGTTTTTACGTGTTTGATCATGCTGGCGATTCACATTAAGATTGCCCCTTGATACAGCCTCTTTTTTAAACTCCCTAAAAAGATCTATCGCCCGAAGAGGAAAACTTCACGAAATCTTCAGCGATAACGGGACGAACTTTGTGGGCGCTCTCAAAGTGCTTCGTCAAGCTTTCCAAGCCTATAATTTCAAACACATTGACCGATTTTACTTTCAGCAAAGTATTAACTGGCACTTCAACCCTCTCACAGCTAGCCACATTGGGGGAGCGTGGGAGCGTATGATCCGTTCTACTCGAAAAATTCTACAAAATCTCCTAGGTTACCAGACGCTGAACGACGAAAGCTGCCTGACACTCATGGCTGAGGTAGAGGCGGTAATTAAATCACGGCCTCTTATTCCTCTTTCCTTTACAGATTCTGGTCAGAACCTTTGATTCCAAGCCACAAGCTACCCTTGCGGGAAGTCCCAATCTGCCTCCTGGGCTGTTCCACGAGGGCGACACTTGTTCTCGTAAACGATGGGCTCACGTCCAGTACTTGGCTAATCGGTTTTGGAGGCGTTGGTTAGACGAGTTTTTCCCTAATCTGATTCACCGTCAGACGTGGTTTGCCGTCAAAGAGAACTTGAGGGTAGATGATGTGGTGGTAGAGGACACACTGCAAAGATCGAAGTGGGTTCTAGGAAGGGTCTTAAACACGTACCCAGATAAACACGGTTTAGCTCGTACGGTGCAAGTGAAAACTCAACATAAAATTTTGAAACGTCCATTTACCAAGTTGTGCCCAATTGCAACTAATGTTAATGGCTGAATGTCTCACGACCTTGTGCGTTATTCATTCAACTCAGACATAATGTAAGCTGTGTTTATATGTTCTTTGTATCACTCAGTTAATGCGCATTTTTATTTTCTATGTGTCAAGTTTAGCATAAACCACTTCTGACGGTGAACTGCATTATAGTGATTGCTGATTGTTATTAACGCCATATTGTGTTAGGAGAAACTCCTACTTGGGTAGTCGTTTGGGGGAGTGTTACGTCGTTTCGATGAATTTATTTACTTTAGTCGGTTTCGAACCCTTACGTTGTTAATTTTTCTGTTTGGCACAACGTGTGCAATACAACTGCAGGGTAAGCTTCAAGTTGGTTGAAATGTTCGCAATCTTCTGCTAAATTAGTGCTTCTGTGATCAAAATGCTCGCTCAATAGCACCGGCGGCGACAATTCTATTCTGCTCTTCTGAAACTTGCTTTTCTAGCGCTGATGAGCTGTAAGCTTGCGACTAGCTTCAGTTTTATTATTGCGGGGGTCAGAGTCGGTACCCTATTAGTTTAATCGCACTGCCCTAGCAGCTAGCGATAGATTTTGTTGCACTGCATATGAAGCAGTTAACTGGCAGTGCAGTACTATATAAGTTACGAGTTAAACGTGGTTTGACCGTTACACCAAACAGAGAGCTCAATGGCACACGCCAGAGCATAAACAGAAAATCGGCCACCAAATGAAATTAAAAATTAAAAAACCCCAACTGGCTGTTTTTATTTGAATACGATTTTACCATTTATAGTCTTTAGCGTCCCCCCTGAAGAGCCTCACGGCGAAACAGCCTGTTGGAGGTTTTTAATTTTTAATTTCATTTGGTGACCGATTTTCTGTTTTAAGTTACAAGTTATATCTTTTTGGCGTTACTTATTTGCAGCGGACCTCTTTTTCTTTTGAGAATTATACTGCTTTCCTATACTTTCCTCCAGTTTGGATTCTTCGCCTGTCGACTGAAAATTATCGGTGAGTTTTTGGCTGTGTGATATTTGGATATTTAATAAACTGTGTTCGTCTCAATAACTATGAAGATATATTATTTAATTTAACAGTTAATATTTTTCTATTGGAACCGGAATCCGTTACTTTAATGGCGTTATTGACATTCTTTTGTGTATTTACATGGATTTATTTTAGAAACCGCGACGTCTGAAAAATATAATATTCTACGCAACTTCTGGCGCGGCGCGTGTGAGATCAGAGAAGGCAGAAAGACATATCTTGGTCCTATACCTACCACCATATTTCTTTATATGTTCATCTAAACACTTCAATTATTTTGGTAACTGGACAGTACAGAGTTAAGCGAACAAGAAATCGAAGGTAAATATATCGCGCGCAAAGAGGAGGTGCCAGCCTTTTTGAAGAAGACTTACTTTGCAAGAGGTGGGGTGCTCTGTAATCGTACAGTTTGCATATTTCTAACCCCACCGCCATTGTCAAGTCGAGTAGCGCATCGACTGGACTTTGACAAGAATTCTGCTAGATACTTTCAAGGCAAATCTATCTAATTGTCAACCAGTAAAACAAGTAAAGACTAACAAACCGACCCTGACTCACTCCGACTACGGTAACTTTGTGACCTGTTTGTTTCAATGACACGACCGTATGTTTAATTTTCCCCAGTTGTCCAAGATTAGCGAGAGTTTCTTGTGACAACAGGTCAAAAGCTGGTGGATTAACAGATTGACTGTCTCGCTGGTATAAAAAGCAACAGCAATACCTGCCCGCGTTAGCAATTATTATAATGTAGCAACAGCTGTATTTAAGCTGTTCTGCCAATTTTTTTTGGTCAGAAAGTGTAGCAACATCGTAAAGAAAAAATTCACTCATCAAACGATAGATTTCCCAACGCGGTGGTACTGGGCCGTGCAGTCGCAATCATTACAGTTTTTAGCACTGTTTTTTTTGATCAAGTGGTAACGAGCAGGGATTGATTTATTGCGGCTGTTGACAGCTTTCGATATAACCTGGTAATCGTTTAAATTGTGTGAGTGAAGTCTGCAATGAGCGCTGCTTCCTTCGTTGAAATTGCGTCATTTAATAATGCACAGCACCTAGCATCAAATTATCAAGGGAGTTCTTTAAATAACTCAGTAATTGCACGACCTAAAAAGCAAGTGACATTCATTGACGACTTGGCCTTGTATTGGTTGAGTGTTGGAGGTAGAATGAATAACAACAGCTGTGCTGAGAACATGCAAGAATTCATGGACTTACAGCAGCCTTGGAAAAATGGTAGAGATGAGAGATACTTTTCGTTGAAGTGGGATAACCTGGAAGAGGATTCAAATTGCAGACGACGTAGTTTTAGTTTGAATGATGCACCATCAGATACAGAATCAATACATAGTGTCCAGTCTACACTTGATGGCATCGCTTTACGATGCAGTTCTGCTGATGGGGTGCGGAAACGACCTTCTCGGAAAGTGGTTTGCAATTACATTGAAAAATCGCCGAATTTTGAGAAAAACAAAAAAGAATGTACTCGGACCGTGATATCACAAGCAGTGTTTCCAGATGAAAATAATCCACGAGCAGCAACTCCAGTGTTAAGGTTAAAGAAAGCTAAACAATGCTCGAAATGTCAAAGAAATACTACATTATGTGCTTGCAAGCTGGCAGAATTGAGGATTGATAACAACAATTCTAACAAAATAGATAGATCCACATCTGATCCGGGTTTTTCTAGTTGTTGCAGTTTAAAATCTGGAAGTGCGCCAGTCTTTATTGAAGACCCAGGAAAACCTCCAGTGTCTCATTTAAACACTTCATCTGTCAATCTTTCTTTACAAAGAGTTGAATTCCACCCCAAACAGTCAGATGATAAGAAATTGCCAAAACAAAAAAAATTTTCTACAAATGTTCCCAAGCAAAAGCACTCTGCTGGCACTGTAATAAAAAATAATCGAACCAACAAGCTTAGGGTTCATTCTATCGACCGCAAGCTGAATAATGAGAAAAGCAGGTCATTCGCTTTGAAGCCATCGTCTAATCAAGCTAACTACGCAGCAAACTATAAATACAATCGCCAGCAAAACGAATTGGCACACAAAGCGAGTGAGAGGTTTGTTCCAATCCAAATTCCAACAAATTACCAAATAAAAGCAGAAGAACAGTGTTACAACCAGCAACAGACTAATTTCCGGAGTGAGGGAAATGCACATAGTGGAATCACCGACTCGAAAAATCGTTTAAGTAATTTGAAAGTGGAAAGAAAAGTCACAACGTATGAGCCGAAATTTAACCAGGAAATAAGAAGCCGCTTAACTGAAATAAAGAAATCTAATGGCATCGCTTTACGATGTTTCAGCCCCAAGATCTACAACCTGAAAAATGTAGACGCACTTCCAGATAACCGGTTATTTATTTCGTCACAAAGATCTCGTCATCAGCCAATGATTCAAGAGCAACTTGTTTCAACACGAAACGCCCGAAGGAAATTTCAAGACAACATTGTAACTGAATCTCACTACGTTCGCTTTGCATGTGTCCCCATTTCAAAAGATTGCTCAAAGATTCAAGCAAGTAATAAATCATTTTTTATTTAAACAAAATTTTTAGATATCACAAAACTCTGACCAATTTCAAAGCACCCGTTCCACACATTTTTGGTGTTGTTTTAGTACAATCTCATACAGAATTCCATTCATTTTGTGAAGCTCAAATCAAATCAAATCTTCATGATACTCGCCGCATTACGCCGACGCGTGTAACGAGTTGCGGGGCCCATCTCCGCGGCTTAGCGCCTGGGCAACACAGCTCCGAAGAAACGTCGCAACGGTGGCGAGTCGTTGGCGACACTGTGTCGATTTGACCGGCCGGGGAATTGAACCCTAGATCTCCTGCACCATTAACGTGCGCTGAGCAACTGAGCTAACGACCGGTTATTTTGTGAAACTTTGCATTTATTTTAATTTTCATTCTGTTGGACATGAAACACGTAATAGACTTTGAAAAAATTAATTAGGAACTGATACACTTTGAGTGTTGCAAGAGCCATCTCGTACTTTACTAGCGCTGAAAGAATATATAACCCTACAAGGCTTAGTCTTCAATAAATGATGATCAAGATGTTAAATATGCCACACAAATGATCATTTCCTTTTTTTTAAAGCAAAATACATGAGATTATTTAGAAAACTGGATTGCTATAACAATGAAACAACAAAAAAACTGTTGCAGCACCAGTCAGTGATGTTTTTCTGTTCTGTTCTGTTTTTCATGACGTCGTAATAGTCAATTAAATTTTGTTACATCAACCGCATAATTTGAAATATTTGCTCAGAAAAACATTGGGTTAGTTAGGTCAAGGCGATGATACGTAGAAAATTGCCAACGGCTCGCCACATCTGCGATCTTTCTTCAGAGCTGTGTCGCCCAGGCGCTACGTCGCGGAGATAGATCCTTGCCACTCGTTACACGCTTAAGCGTAATACCGCGAATACAACGAAGATTTGATTTTTTTTAACATGATACTGTAAGACAAGATGAATCAAAATTACTAATACAAGTTAACTGCAAATATAAACTACAAAATTTATTCAATTTTTTTAATTGCAGAAAATTTTGTTGCGAAAAAGACGCTACTAATTTGCTAAGGATGCTAGTAGGGTTTTTATGCGTTTAATTGTTGCATTCAGCAATTACAATTGATTGCTAAATTTAGGCAACTAATTGCACCTGCAAATTTTGAATTATGCCGTGATTACACAAAGAGCGATGAAAATCAAAATAACGCATTTGTATTTTTTTTTATTTGCTATTCTTGCTTTTCACCCGACTAAGCATAAGCAAGCCACGCAAATAAACCACGTGCGAAACGCATCTCCAGGCTGCTACGTATGGTCCATCTACTGAGCAATTGAAGCGTTGAGAAGCAAAAGTTGTTATGTCACATTTTCAAGTTTTGGAGAAAAGTCAACTTTTATATTCAAACTTAATTTTCTGAAAAACTAAAATTCTTGCTTAAATTTTTTTTCGATATTCTTACTCATGTATGCCTATCGCATTGTTGTACCAAAAGTCGTGATGACTGCGTCACAAAGACGCGCGCTACAAGCGAAAATGTGTTGCACATAACAACTTTTGCCTCCCAGACGTTATGCGAAGTCTTGCCTAAATTGATGCCTGTTTCGTCACAAGCGTATATGCCCAAGTGAGGTGAAATACAATTATTACGTCATAAGCAAAGCGAAAGTTACTAAAAATGAATTATTGAACGTTTCAGCTCGCAATGAATCCACGCTTAGTAACACTGACAAATATATTTCGCCCCTAAAGGGGACATCCTCAGTGTCTGAAAAAAGAAACTAAAATCAAAAGCCAAATCAATTTAGACTAAAAACAGCAAGGAAAAAGCTCTCAAAATTTAATAACTACTTATTCAAAAGCGGCCGTTAGCTCAGTTGCTTAGCGCACACGCTTATCACGCCATCGGTGGGAGAGGTCTGGGGTTAAATCCCAGGCTGGTCAAATCGGCACACTTTCGCCAACGGCTTGTCACCACTGCGACGTTCCTTCGGAGCTGTACAGCCCAGAGGCGAAGCCGCGGAGATGGGCCCCCGACACTCGTTACACGCTTCGGCGTAATACCACGAGTATAATAAAGATTTTATTTTGATTTTTTTAATACTTATTAAATTTCATACTATTTGATTTAATTAAATTTTAATACTATTAAATTTTGAGATTTAATACTATTAAATTGTGAGAGCTTTTTCCTTGCTGTTTCTAGTCTAAATTGATTTGGCTTTTATTCTAAATTGGTTTAGTCTAAATTGATTGGGGCCGCAATTACCAAGGGCAAGGGGGCTATAGTTCGGGATACCATAAACCAAGTTGGAAGGACAATTATTGAACCAATACAAACGCTTCGGTATTTATTAATTTCGGTGAATTTGGAAAGCAGTTTTGATGTCTTTGCCCAATTATTGCGTTGTCATGGTGTCACCAGTTATATTTTGTGGAATGAAAACTTTTAAGCAAAAATTGTTATGCGGTGAAAACTTTTCAGCAAACTTCACAATTTAATACAAAATGCCATTGTGGAGTTGTTTTAAAAATATCTGTCACCATCTGTTGTCATTAGAACTGAATATAGATGTTAATTTTGCATCGTAACTAACTTTTCTAGACCGCTCATCCTTACAGGGGCGCGGGGGTAGCTGCTCGAGTTGAGCCTCCAAGCATCTCGATCCTCTGCGACAAAGAGCAGATGCTCTGGGGGGTTGCCCGTGGGGGCAGCTGCTCGAGTTGACCGTGATTTCTAAAATGTTTTATGCAAAGCCAAAAAAGGGGAGGGGGCGTGGCATACTGCCCCCCTATACGCTACTGGTGGCGTTAGAACTTTGTTTGAATGGCAGTTTTATATATGAACTCAAGTTTGCTGATGATTTCTCATCGTGACACGATTCTGTTTAATAAGCACGGTTTGTAGTTAGCGTCTTTTGACAATTTTAGCTACTTTACGCGTTGCAATGACTCTGCATTTTTTGGAAAATTTGAGGCATTTTTTGCTGTATGTGCTGTAATGCAATAGAAATTTCTAAAGTAAATTAGAGTGACGAGAAGTGTGATACTTTTCTCGACTAACAGAACATATTGTCCTCTAATGAAAAGGAAATATCATATATAAAAGTATCTGGCAAAATTTAATTTAAATTGGTTGAAAAAAATGTGGATAAAGTTTTTTTTCCGAACATCGCCTGATAGAGAAGTGTGTACGTGACTACGTGTGGTCATTCTTGACTTTTGCTGCCATCATAAAAACCGTTATTTACTTGTATATTTTGTGAGGACATCGCATAGACACATCTTACAACAAAAATATTGTCAAAATAGTTGCCGTAAAAACATGAGTATGTACAAAACTTGCGCATTTTTTGGAAGGTTGAGCAAAAATAAATTGTACTGAAGTAAATACAAAACAAAACCGGCCGTTAGCTCAGTTGCTAAGCGCACGCTATCGGTGCGGGAGGTCTGGGGTTCGACTCCCAGGCCGGTCAAATCGACACAGTGTCGCCAACGACTCGCCACCGTTGCGACGATTCTTCGGAGCTGTGTAGCCCAGGCGCTAAGCCGCGGAGATGGGCCCCGCAACTCGTTACACGCTTCGGCGTAATACGGCGAGTATAATGAAGATTTGATTTGATTTAAATTGATTGGTTTTCAGTCTAAATTGATTTGGCTCTTTGATTTGGCTTTTGATTTTAGTTTCTTTTTTCAGACACTGAGGATGCCCCCTTTTGGGGGCAAAATATATTTGCCAGTTTTACTTAGCGTGGATTCATTGCGAGCTTGAAAATTTAATATTAAGTGATTTAGCAGTGAGTCGCTTGGTATTTACTAGCTGTCCAGGAGATCCTCTTTTTGATCGGAAATGAAAATGTAATATCAGCATTCGTAGCATAAAATTTGCAATTTTTGAACAACTTTATTAAAAACATCAGAATCAATGTAGCAGCATATACATCGCATTTAAAGCTAGAAACTTCGATTCAATACCTACATACTTAAATCATTCTAAACTGTAAAGAAAATTGCTTAGCGCACACGCTAACGGTGCGAGAGGTCTGGGGCTCAAATCCCGGGTCGGTCAAATTGGCACAGTGTCGCCAATAGCTCGCCATCGTTGCGATGTTTCTCGGAGCTGTGTAGCCCGGGCGCTAAGCCGCGGAGATGGGCCCTGCCACTTGTTACGCGCTTCGCCGAAATACCGCGAGTATAATGAAGATGTGATTTTTTTTTCAGTTTTTTGGGGTACACTATTCAACCTTTTACGAAACGCTGACTTCCAGTAAGTCTTTCCAGATCAGCGTCAAGTTTAGTGCGACCAGACTGTACATCCAAAATTCATTATAGCTAAAGTTTGTTAAAGAAAAATAGCTTTAACATCCGAACAACAGAACTGGTGATTCAACAAATGGTAACTCCTAAGATAAAAACATAAGGAGCCATAACCACGACACAAAAATAGCATCTATAAGTAGACAAATGATAATCTTTGTCATCGGCAGTGTTGCAAGACCTCAAAAATTCGTAAAACGTGGCATTGTTAGGAGGGGCTACAGCTTGTAACAGCGTATTCACGTTATTAGGCTTTGGCTTTGATACTGCAAATAAAACCTTGACAAGTTTAGGCTTCAGAAAAAGCGGAATACAAATCTTTTGTTGTCATGCCTGACTTCAGCAGTTTTATTGAACCAGGATGAATGCTGTCCAGCATAGTGCTCGGATTTTGACCGTGCTATCCAAAGATACAAATATCGCTCCTTTAGTTTTTTAATTGGATTTTGCTTGGATGATAGGTTCCAAGGATTTTTTGTAGTCTTGGAAGGGAATTATAGGGGTGGCATCCGGATGCAAAATTATCTGTTAGAGGGTGTTTCAGGTAGGCCTATACCAATTCGAAAGGAGGGCTTTGTTGAGCCCTTCGAATCATCTCGACTTATGTTGATGGTAGGATGGCTTTAGTTCTACGTCGCCGGCATTTCTCGACCATTGCGAATTCTCTATCCACTGGCATGTATGAATGGCCAGGGACCGGAAAATGAAGTTTCACTTCAACGTTGTAGTAATCGGATGTGCATTTTCAGAACGCCAAAAGATATTTGTTTTTGAACTGGACAAAACAATTATCCACGAAGGCGTGTAGTTGTTCTGTGTCTCTTGTTACGTTATTTTCCATGTACCACTTGAGGGCACTGATAACTCTATTTGGTCTTTCAGGAGCAAATTGCTGTGCATAAAGAATCATTGTAGCTCTTTTGGTTTCCATTTCATTCATTCATTCATCCATTATATTTATTAGTCCGTAAATATTGAAAGTTCACGTGACAACAATGCAAAATAAATTACAATGATAGGACAGGGAGACTACGAAGGGACCATAGGGTCTTCGAGTCAAGCAGCCACCCTAAATTCAAAAAGTTAAGTTAAGATTACAAATAATTATTTTTAGTTGAAAAAGAGAAAAAAAGGAAACGCAGACGATAGGCCCATTTCCAAATAAAGTAAAATTTAATTTTTGTTCGTTTTTTAAAAAGAAAAGATTGATACCGTTAACTGCTGATTAAATAAATTGTTTTCAGTAACCCTCAATTATTAGGTTTTTAGATTTTCTCTTGAATCTACGTGAGTAGCATTTTCTGATGTTAACAGGAATTGCGTTCCAGACCGATACGCCGAGATATTTAATTGAACATTGTAATTTGGATGATCTATACCTTGGTATATGATAATTGTATCCAATAGTTTGCCTTCTGGTTGCGATTGAGTGATATTTATTAACGTTGGTGAAATAGCCCTTCAGATTAGATGGTATGTCATTGTTAAAATGTCGATGTACAAACATAGCTATCTGCAATTTGACCATATCATCTAATTTAGGAATGTTATATGATTTATAAATACTTGAAGTTGGAAGTTTATCATCAAAACCTGCTATTAATCTAACCGCTTTATTTTGAAGCATACGAATTGAGTTGAGGTAGGTCGAGTAGGTAGAGATCCATAATGTGATGCAGTATAAAAGATGCGAGTTGAACATGGTATAATACAATTGTAATAAAATATTTTTAGAAAAAAATCTTTTGACTTTGAACATTATTCCTAAAGTGCGTCAGAGTTTTGTGTGAAGGTTTTGAATGTGGGATTTGAAGGTGAGATCACTATCAATTTGAATACCTAGGTATTTCGCAGATTTATCTGTATTGATTAATGCGCCATCAAAAAAGATAGATTGATAATTAATTTGAGCGTTAGATTTGGGCGATATAAGGAGGGCAGAAGATTTTTGTGTGTTTATGCAGAGTTTGCTTGCTGCCATTCAATCGCAGACTCTATTAAGTTCATCATTAATACTTTTAATTAATTTATCTGGAGCATCATCCAAATTCCAAATTGTGGATACCCGAATTGTGTATTCACAAATTGTGTATCCACAATTTGGCGCAAATAATTTTCTTAGCCTGCGTCTGTTAGCGGAAATGGTTAACTTTTTTGATAGTCAAAGCAGAAAAACAAATATTTCTTCGGGTCTTCTTCGGCTATTTTTTTTACATTCCTTAGTTGCGTGAAAAATGCGTCCCCTTTTCTTACATGGAGTTTTTCTTGTTTCAATTGTTGCTGTTTTTGGGGGCACACAAGTTTTGATTGTGGCTTCAAGAACCTCGCATATGTATCGCAAATATCACTCCTCGGTGATCCTAATCTGATTTCCTTCATATTTTTAAAAATGGCTGTATAACTCCAGTCCGAAACCTGGTAGTCAAGATTGGCTTGCAAGAAAAGGCAATGCATAGCTGCAATCGTTAAAGCTGAGTCGAGATATTTTTGTTTCTTTTGTTTTTCTCGTGCGAAAATTGACTTTCTCGTGCTGAGAAAGACATTACATGATTTTTAATTTTTTGTATGGTTGCAGCAGACAATTTTTTGGAGAATGACAGCCTCCAATATGTTGTGTTCCGCGACGATGGCTTGACTTTTTTCTTAATTCTTCCCCAGCTAATGCCATGAAGTTGGAAAAACGCTTTCTTGCAAACTTTTGTTCTGAGATGTTCTACGCTTACTTGGTACTCGTAAATCTGCGTATTTTCTAAGTTTCTTTTTGACGTAACTGCCGATAGTTTACTTTCCTACTACTCAAATTGCAAATTAATTTCCTACTACTCAAATGGCCTTCATCTCTTTTTATCCCAACAGGTTATGGTTTTTCACTGCTGTAGCTCCTCTAGTGCTTGCATCAATGTCAATTCTCTACTGTGTGTAATTTTTGCATCAATGTCAATGCTCTTCTAACCTCTACACTCAGTCTTCACCAGTAGTAAGTTACAGCAAAGGCTCCGAGAGCTGCCAATAGGCCCCGGGCAAATTTTTGGTGGGCCCCCTACCTTTGCAGTTTCTAAGCACTAAGGAAACATATTAGTAACCTTTGTGAATTAGTTGGTTGTTTATTTATCCCTTTATAGCGAAAAAGCGATAAAGGTGATACAACGAGCTCGCTTGTTTCGTCCTCGGAAAATTTTTGAGAATGTTTTTGTCGACCACGATAAATCGCGCAACGTATTCACAAGGTAGATGAAAATTCAGTGAGGACAAGGCCAACGTCAAAGTCATAGTGCGGATTTGGGGTCTTGCTATAACTCGTATGTCAGTATGAGCACTTGGATTAGGGTAACTTACACTAACCTTCATCAGCTAACATATTGACACTCAAATTACGACTTTGCTTACATCACCACTTGGACTAAACACCAAATTTATGTTTGAAACTTCAATATCATTTCCTGGACAACTTTCGCTGACATTTAGCACATCATCATCAGTTTCCTGGTCCGGAGCATCTTCACAAGATCTTTTTCTTTCACTTTTTCTCCCAAATATACCAAAGCTTTCTAGTCTTAATTTGCTGCCCTTTGCACTGCAATCGTTCTCATATGACCCTTTCTTTTCGCTTTTGTGCACCGGATTTATGCTTTATCATTTCTCAACATGCATTGCCAAAACATACCTACTACCAATTGTAAAAATAATTAATCATACTTAAAAAAAAATTAAAACCTATTTTACCAAGTCAATCAATTTGACAGCATCTATTTAAAAAATAGTGAGTCCAATGGTCCGTGTTTTGTGCATGCGGCCATCGAAAATGTTAAGCTCCAGTCCGGGGATAGGCAACTTGTTTTGACTAAGGGAGCCATATAAAGCTGGACTGTTTTAATTGCATTTTCGTGAGAGCCACATAACATCTTTGAGCACCTATTCGAACCAAAAATGTTTTTACCTGACGAAACTCTGCTACTCACAGAAATTAAGATTGTGTTTCGATGACCTTGTGTCGTGCACTGTCTTGCCCTACCAATTACCGGTACTTTAAGCATAATATGCTTTAAATACCGGTATCTTTTTACTTTAAAATGTTTTAATTTTTAAATATAACTGTTCTTGTGCTCCCATTAAACTAAAGCCTATACCGGAGCCATAACATCTACTCGATTGATTAAAAATTCTCGATCGCTGCATACATGAAACCTACATAACATTCCACTGATCTCTCCAGCTTCAAGCCAGAGTTGGAATGCTGTGACTGGTCGCAATCGCATACAGGGAGTCGAACCGTTCAATTTTTCCGGTTCAAATTCTGTTGGGGTTCAATAGCGGTTTCAAATTTCGGTTTAGTTCCGGTTAAGGTTCAGATAAATTGAAACGCTTCGGTTTGGGTCCGCTCCAGTAAAAGATATTACAAAACCGGTTTATAAAGTTCCGGTTCAAGTTCGCCGTAAAAACTGGTATATTCTAGTAACACATTTAAAAAAATGAAACGTTCAATGCAATTGACTGGCCAATATAATGCATGAAATACGATGTGGTAAAGCCAATTTCGAGATAATTAAATTGTTATCATGCTCTGACACCGGCGGCCCATTTAATCCACTGGTAGCGCTAAATTAGTGTTAAAGCGCTTTGTTTAGTCTGTCACGCGTGTACTACGGGCCCTGGTATATCATACGTAAAAGACTTCTTCACCATGCATAGATGACTTGCATAAGTGACTATTATTTTGAATTTGAACCAGTTTCAAAGTGACGCGAGTGACTTTACGGAGCGAGCCGCTTTTTCAGTCGGTTCGGGTTCGGTTAAGGTTCGCAAGTGCTCACATTATTCGGTTCAGTTCAGGTTCGCTCTTTGCGATTTTGAAAGATACAGTTCGGGTTCGGTTAAGGTTTGACAAAAATAGCGTAAAACCGGTTTATAAAACTCAGGTTCGGGTTCGGTTTGACTTCCTGATCGTATCCTCGCAGTTGCGCAGCCACAAATCTCAGAACAACACGTTTATGATTTAACATTGTCTTTATTAAGACGAACCCGAATAAAATGTAGGTGAAGCAAAAAATCTTAATTTTTAGCTAATAATGCGTCTTTATGCATAGCATACACGTCAAAATGATGCAAATTTATGGGGCCCATACGCTTTAGAAAATTGGTAATATTTGGATGTAAATTAAGCTCAAATGCTATCAAAGTTTTTCAATTTTTTTTTGCTGTATTCCGTAAGATATGGGCTAATGGGCTCCCAAACAGCATGATGACTTTTGTTGGGGGGCCATGCGCTTAATAAAATTGACTAAACTTATTTGAAGTATGCTGTTTTAATAGTTTCTTGAACTTGCTTTGGCTCTATTTTTTTCGTTAGATATGAACTAATGGGCCCCTAGAGCAAGATGGGCCCCGGGGTCATTTTCCCCCTCTGGCCCCCTCTCATGTTCCCTGAGTTACAGTCAAAAAGCCAATAAACATATCTTGACAACTTTAACAGAAAAAAACTATGAATATGACAATATTTTGTATAAAGAATTTTACTTAATGAATTTAGGTAGAAATTTTTTATAGTAATATTTTTCTTGATATTTACATTAATTAATTTTTTAAAATTTTGCTTAATGAATTTATCTAAAAAACTAGAAATTTATCTAGAAAACTAAAAAATTCTTTACATTGATTAATATGCTTGAATCATTCTCTTAGCCTTGTAGCTAGACTGGACTGGATAGACTTTGGTACAAGCCTTCATTGATCACTGAATATTTTCTGTAATGACTGTGACGTCATAATGTTTAATGCAAAATTTCCTACTAAGCAATGAAATATAGTAAGATGTGAGATAACAACTTTCGCATCTCAGAAAATTGCCCTGTGATTCAAACTTTAAACACGAATTACTCAGCCAAAACTGCAAGTTTTGACCTAATTTTTTTATACAAGTTGCATTTCACAGAGAAAAACACGAATATGCAAAAAACTCAATTTCGGTGAAAATGTCACTTAACAACTTTTGCCTCTCAAGGCTTCAATTGTAGCGTCATATTCGAAGTAACCTAGCAACACCGCTAACTGAATGCTGGAATTTTGCAAAGTACGGTCATGATAAGTTAGGTCGTGCATGGGCAACCTTTTGTCACTGGTGGGCAAAATGTGCATTTGGAATTTGAGTGAGGGCCGGAGCCGTAATTGTGATTTTAAGTATAATCTAGGTACATATTTTTGTGGGGTTTGGATTGTATTCATGTAATGCTATTTTACATGCAATGTGTTTTCAATTTTGTTTGCACAGGGATATCCATAAAAAATGTATACCTATATTGATGTAGGCAGCATTTTCATTATATTTTATCTGTAATTTCTGTATTGACATATAATTGTAAAAATGAAAATGAAAAATTTATTGAACCCAATGAATTGTCAATCTTAATATGTCAGATATGCTATAAAACTAATAGTCATGTTTAATTGAATTACTTTCTAACGGGAAATTTGGGCTTGGTGCTTTTTCACCAACGTGTCAATTTTTGGTGCTATGCTGGAGGCGGCCACTCTTAGACTATTTTCAAGATGACAATCTGTCAATCTTGATCTAGTTTTTGACTTAGTGGGCTTCATTTTGGTGAACAGTTGCTCGCAGATATAAGTACTCCCAAATAGTGACACTTTCTTTCGGGCTAAATCTTTCGTAACACACATTATATAAAATAAATGAATATCGGTATATTACATAGGCCTACAACCCTAGAAAATTTATTGGCGGGTTGGATGGGAAGCCTTGGCGGGCCGGATTTGGCCCGCGGGCCGTAGGTTGTCCATGCATGAGTTAGGTGAAAAAGTTCCTTCGGAATTCTTGAAGCATAACTAGCATGATAACCAGTGGCGATCCGTGGTATAGCTTATATAGGCGCTAGATTCGCTTATGCAACGGTGATAAAAGTGGTTTTGGACAATTGGGTTCCGGACATTTGGGTCCCAAACAAATGGGTCCCGGACAAATGGGTCTCGGACAAATAAAAATTAGGCTAAATATTTGCCCTGCAAATATATTCTGGTTAAGCCGCGAAAGACAAAATAATTTCGGAGGTTTATATAAACGAATATTTTATTTTACTTTCATTCAGCTTGACAATTAGTTACCGGTATCACAAAATCACATAACTTCACTGCCAAAAATTACTTTTGCAGCACTGATTAACTTTTTAAACTGATTGATAAAGGTGATGATTTGATAAATTTTAACAATCAACTGTGTTGTGGTTTCGCTATGTTTTTTTCGTTTGAGAAATTAGCTGCAGACAGATGTTTATCCTTCTTTGCGATAGAGGCGCTATAACGAGCTAACTTAGGAGTTTCGAACCACCTGTCTGCCTCTCCTAGATGGGGAAATCTCGCTAAGCGTGGTCCCGAACGGCACGACAAATGAACTTGCCGGCTTGTTCTTCACGCTGTCGCCTTTGATGCTAAGCGTCATGCAGGGAAGCTATAAATATCAACTTTTAAGTCATTGGTTTATATCCCTACTCGGAATCCAACCCGGAGTCTACCGATTCAGAAGCAGACACTCTATCCACTCGGCCATTCGAGCGGTAATAATTTCTTTTGCTTCACCATTTCGCTACCTTCAGAGCAAGTCATCATCATTGGCAAGTGTGCAGTTGACACTTTAGCGGTTGAGAACACTATACTTTTGCTAGAGTAGTTTTTAAATGACTACTTTTTTACTTTCACGTAAGTGTTTTTTTAGTCAATACTTTCTACTTTACTTCGAGTAGTTTTGCCGTCAGTAACAATACTTTTACTTAAGTACATCTGTTTCAAAATACTTTGTGTACACCACTGCACTTAACCCAGCATGGCAACGTTTCTCATGTAGCGTCAATGCAATAAGCACAAATGATATCATTTATTGCTTGGTTTGTCGCAAATCGACAGAGAAATAATCAACATTTGGAAGGCTTCCTCTAGCATCCTCTTGCGGAGGCCCACCTACTTTACACAGCTTGATGTCATATGAACCGGCTTGCAAGACAATGTTAAATATGTTATTAAAAGCATTCGTGTTAAACAAGGTTGATAGAGAAAAACAGCTTGGGTGTTTGAGTAAGAGAGAGAAACTTGGCAATTAAATTTATGCTAGAATCTATAACGTAATTTTGTCGGGGCAAACAGGGCGACAACAAGATCCGCACCAACAAAATCGTGCGACTCGTGCGATGCGAATCCAGCGACAAATCGCGCTATCTATGCACACAAAATGTGACTAAAGCGAGTGCGGTCATCGCAAGTAAAATTTTTTGTCGCAGGAATCGCAAGCAAAGTAGTTGTGAAAGCAGTTGGTACAATAGACTGTAGGCCACGTTTGCAAAAAAAAATAATTTTACACTCAGTTTTCGCCTGACCTTTCTCAATTTTAGCCCTTAGCAGAGTATGCTGGCAGTGTAGGCTAGTTGGATAGTTTTTGAAAGTTAGAAATATGTTATCTAAGCTTCAAACAAAATAGGTTTAGCAAATTAGCTTATTTTAATACTCTTCCAATTTTGTAAGTAATTCAAAACCTGTTTTTTTTTTCGGTAAAATTTCGGTCGTAGTTCAAATCAAATTCGTAAAAATTGAAAAAATTAAAGTCATTTCGGTCAATTGACCGAAGTAAATATCTTGCCAATATGCCAGCAACAATTACAAACGGACTACCGGTGTCATAGTGCCAGGTTTAAAAGCAAACTGATCAAAGTGTTTTTATTTGTGATGCGGTTACAAAGGAGAAGTTGCATATTTCGTTTAACGTCTTGTTACTTCAAACATGACCGAAAAAAATTGAAATGACCCACATTTTTGGAGACAGTTAGGTCAATTGACCGAGGTCAAATTTTGAAAAAAATAACCTATAGGTTCAAAAGCAAATCATTAAAAGAAAAAACTCTGATATCAATTTGTTATCAGCAAACTCTATATTTTGACTCGACCTATCGCTGAATAAGCGAAGCTTTTACCAACGGCCAAACAAAGGCTTTAAAGCTAGAACTGCAATTTGTCAAACCACGGGTAGCAGGCAAATCGTAGAGTAAAAACGTTGTGATCGTAAATTAATCATCAAAACATAGAAAGCGACGAAACGACAATTTTAAAATAAGATTGCATCACGAAGACGAGATGGTTACGTTTACAAAATATCCTTTAAAACACTATCTATGTTTTTTTACCGGGCTACGGCAGCAGGACTTTTTAAGCTGCACGGCGGTAACCAGAAGTATCATACGTAACAGTATTACTTTCATCAAGGCGCCAATTTGATGAATTTTTGTCGCGAAAATCTAGGTCTGGCCAAGCGTTTTGTTCAGTTGGGGCTTGATTTTCTACCTTAGTTCTTGTTCAACACAGAAGACGTAAGTTTGCATTTTAGCCATTGCCTAGCCTGGCGCGTGATGCTAAAGTCGTTGAAACATAAATCCAAGTCAAGCTCATTTTTTCCAGATGTAACAGCATTCATTTCGAAGCGGCGTCGTTGCTATCACAACAGTCGCAGCAGTCGCAACGCAAGCGCTCGCGCGCAGTGTGCATAGTTGCTTGATTTTGCAGCTGAAATCGTAGACGCAGGTCGTTTGAACTTTGGGGATTTCCCATCGCAGTCGCTAGCCTGTGTGAAGCCGCCTTAATGAAAAAGTGCCAATTTAATCTAAAGAAACCAAAGAAGCAATCGTCGGGCCCCATTTGTCTGGAACCCATTTGTCCGGAACCCATTTGTCCTGGACCCATTTGTCCTGGACCCATTTGTTCGGGACCAAATTGTGCGGGACCCAAATGCCCGGGACCTATTTGTCCGGGACCCAATTGTGCGAAACCCATTTGTCTGGGACCCAATTGTCCGGGACCCATTTGTACGGGATCCAATTGTTCGGGACCTACTTGTCCGGGACCCATTTGTCCGGGAATCAATTGTACTAGACCCATTTGTTCAAGACCCATTTGTCCGGGACCCATTTGTCTGGGACCAAAATGCCCTGGTGCCCAATTGTCCGGGACCCATTTGTACGGGATCCAATTGTTCGGGACCTACTTGTCCGGGACCCATTTATCCGGAAACCAATTGTACTAGACCCATTTGTCCAAGACCCATTTGTCCGGGACCCATTTGTCTGGGACCCATTTGTCCCTGTGCCCATTTGTCTGGGACCCATTTGTCCGGGACCCATTTGTCTGGGACCAAAATGCCCTGGTGCCCAATTGTCTGGGACCCATTTGTCCTAGAATCGATAAAAGTCAGCATCAAAGCATGCAACTTTAAAGCCAAACAATAAATTCCCGGAATTTTACATCCAAAAGGTTGAACTACCACTTCAGGTTTTTGGAAGCATGTTGCTGAGTTAATCACTGATTCCATTGATTTACTTCATCGATCGTCCCGGTTGATGGTAACACTTTGTGTCAGTCGCTTCATCAGCCCAACTCGGTAGCATTCTTGAAAAATGTGCTTAGAAATTTCATTTCAGAACGCTTCACAATAATATAAATAGCAGCTTTAGCCAACTGCGTTGGATGTTGGTTGCTCAACCTACAGCGAATTGCTGCAACGCAACAAAACCATGTGGCATAATCAGGATTATATTGCATTATAAATATGCGATACATGGCATCTCATTTGATTGTAACAGTTTTCGTGAAAAATGACGTACGTCACAAAAGGACACCCAAGTTTAACAATGAACTGATTTTTATAAAATGGAAATTAATTGTTTTTGTCCAAAATAAACAATTAATTGTTTGTTTGCTTTAACAGTTAAATTGAAAAGTTTAGATGTTAGTAGTTTTTACTTTTTGCCTTACCTTACGCAGGTACTGATGAAGCTGCCAGGTGGTAGCGAAACGTTTAATTGGAGTGTCATATTTTTCCCTGGTTACAATGTTTTAACTGAAAGTAAACGCCTGCATCCCTAATTGGATCCTTCAGTAGAAGAAACAGAAGTTAGAAGACTGTCGACTTTTTGCCTTAAAATATAAACGACTTAGCAATTCAATGCGATGTTTGTAGCACCTATTTTTTCATAATCAAACCATTACGAATGAGTCCTCACATATCACAGCAATTTCAAAAAAACGGGAAACAAGATCTTCAAAATTCAGAGTTGGTGGTTCAAGTTTGGCTTAAGTCAAAATAACTGTCGGCTACGCCCAGAGCGATCATTAAATTAAGGTTACCATAAAGCGTTGTTTCGGGATATTAGTCACATCAGGGAGTCATGACATCGTATAGAAGAGGCCAGGAAGAACGTCATTTTTTACTGTCCGCACTTAGCCCACAAACGAAATTTGACTATAGTGTGTGACATAGCTATTTGCGTACCACAAAGAATAAATTTTTGTGGGTACCAAACCTTGATAATGGTCGTTCTGTCACAATGAAGAATGAAAGTATCTTTACGTGAGTGCGGCTGATGAAGACTAATATCCAGAAACTGTTCTGTCACCTTTATGAAACTCTTTTGCTGGAGTTACTTTGTCTTTGCCAGTGATGGAGGACAGCAGGGATGTCGAAGTAGTTTTGACTTCCATTCAGTAGTCCAGGGAGGATGGTGTTTCTGTGATTATTATAGTTGGCCATTAATAAATACCATGAGACTCTGTTTAGAGGTTATGCAGCCATTATGTAACTTATGAACAAAGTGCTGTGACGTTATAGAGTAGCTAAAATTGAACTTGACAAAAAAATGACTTTGTTTTGTGAAAGAAGTAGTGTTGCGTAACAAAACCGCCTCGAAAAATTTATGATGACAAATCATTTGAAATACTTTTCAAAGTGACGTCACAAGCAAAAACTGCTCGCAGATTCGGAATTAAAAGAAAAAATCTTACAGAAAAAACATGTTGTTAATTTTGCTGAAATATTTTTATTAGTGTGAGAGTTAATCCTGTCTAACTTTTTAATGTAGATTCTCTTCCAAAACCCACATTTTCATCTCGAGTTCTCCTATCTCTTCGCCCTCCTATTTCGCCAAAAATAGGAAATAAACAGTCCGAGTTCTGTTCCGTTGCCCAAGTAGCCCCGATTTCACCGAAGCCAAGTCAAAATACTAATTGTTCAAATAACTGTGAAAAAAAGCGCGCGAATGCAACTGCATCCGATGATAACTTTCATACAAGTTGGAACGTCGATGATTGTCAGGCCGCAGCAACTTTTGAAATTTTACCGAACTCACCAAATCCAACAAGCAGTCATGGTAACTACGAATCTGTTGCCTGCTGTGCAGCTACACCCGCAAGCCGAGAAATGAAATGTATTTTAATGTACGAGAATATCACGACAATGAGGAGAGGAGGGAGGAAGTCAACTGATGCAAGTAAGTTGTAATAAGTTACTGTCCGGGTAGAGCGGCAGTTTACAATCTGCGATCCCAGTCTTCAAACCTCGTATTTTTTTCCCTACTACGCTGTGTTTGAATTGTCGATCTGGGCGTTTCGAGTGCTTTTAGTCTGATTGTGCATAGCTTTTAATGCTCTCTTATGATGTGAGAGAAATTTGAAATTTAGGTCTAAATGCGCTAGTAGCTCTAGTAGCTCTAATTGCAATCACAATTGCAATTGATCGAACTTCAAACAAATCTGGTTGATTTTGTTTTCTTTTCGCTGATGTGATAACTGAACGATATTCACAACTGCTTAACTACTTTATTTTTGCGCAGATTTTCAAATTATGTGATATTTTATCAACTCGCTTACATCAGAGTTGTCAACGAATGTTAAGCCCGACCCGAACCTGAATCCTAACTTATCAGCCAATCTGAGCCCGATTTAAACCCGAAATCAAAACATCACTTTAAATCTTGAAAAAATGTTAATGAAAAAGAAAATGAGCTTTACCTATCCACAGTCACACCAGTTTACGAACAGCAATACTTATACAAGGTGTTCTCCTTGCTTTATTCCGCAATCTCAAAAACCCTGTCACTCACTGAAAATCTCAATTTTGCTCCAGCGTTCGGCCCGATTGAAGCCCGGGAAATTTTCAAAATTCAAACCCGAGCCCGATTGACAGCTCTAGCTCACATGTGTTGATGCAAAGAACGCACGATGTTCTGAACTATTGTTATTTTTAGGACATTTGAAGTTTCAAATAGACTAACAAAATAAAAAAACAAATTCACAGAACAAATCTGTAAAGAAAATCGAATTTAATTGCCATGCGTCGAATCCTCTGTCATAGCTCATTAGAGTAGCTTCGAAAAAAGCTGTTTGTACCAGAAGCTTTTCGTGACGCACTCGTTAGTGGGTAATCGCGTCAAAGTGAGAACGAGAAAGCAAGGTCTGGCGATTCATGAATATCAGTTTCGGACGGCAGCGAAGCGGTAGTTACATTGTCGAATCCAATCGAACGCGGGAAAGTCACGCGCAGTTCTGATTTGACAAGTCGTGCGAACCTAAATGTTACTTGAACAGTTTAAAAGTATAGACAAACACTTTCTGTTTGCATAGATTAGGTCGCCGTACTTTAATGTAGCTGGCTTCGAGCAAACTGAGATGGAAAAGACTGCGCACAGTGTTCAGAGTAGAGAATTGGTCAACGTTGTAATTGGCAGCGCATTGATCGTGTTCTAATAAGTGTTGTCCAATTGCTCAGTCACATTTTGGAGCGGGTTGTTTTGCTTGCACGTTCGGTTAGGTTGCACTCGCTGGGACGCTGTGTGCTGTCGTAGCCATTTAGGAACATGCTGCTTGATGCGGGCTTGAAGTCGTTGAGCTGTTCTTCCTACGTACCGACTGTCACAGTGGCACTTATAATCATAGATCACGGAACTCTTTTGAATGGCAGGTAGAACATCATTCCGACTTGAAGGCAGCATTTGTCTGGAGACAAATACAGTCCGTCAAGCCACGGATCCACAACAGTTTTCGACAGCGATTCGGAGGTTCCTTTCTAATGTCAGTGCTGCCTGGCTAGTGTAGGTGACCCGGAGATAGACTAGACACTTGTCAGGGCCAAACCACTTGAGGCGTGAAAACTGTGTGATCTTCTTCAATATTTGTTTAAAAACAAAATCCTCAGGGTATCCATTGTCCAGTAAAATTTCCTTGATCCGGTTGATTTCTTCTTTCAGTTGACTTTTGGAGCAGATCTTCAAGGCACGATGAGCAAGCGTTGACACTAAACTGGCTTTACGTTTTATCGACGTAAAGGATTCCCAGCATAGGCACTGGCCTGTGAACGTAGGTTTGCGATAAACTTTCGTTTCGTAGCTGCCCTTCGTGTGTTGAACGTGGACGTCGAGGAAAGGAAGAGAGTTGTTCTTCTCTTTTTCAAAAGTAAACTGAAGGGAGGAATGTAGACCGTTAAGTTTAATTAAGAATTCCTCTGACTCTTTTTCATTTTGAAAGATGACAAAAGTGTCATCGACGTACCTGAAATACACGGCAGGTTTGGATATTTCAGAAAACAGCTTTTCTTCATAATATCCAACAAAGATGTTGGCCAAAGCGGGGCCAAGCGGTGAACCCATAGCCATTCCATCTATTTGCCTATAGATGGTGTTGTCAAAACTGAACTCAACCGTACTTGTGGCACTATGCAACAGTTCCACAAACACCTCTTTTGGAATACAAGTTTGAGAATCAGGGTTGTTATACTGCGAGTCTGCACATATTGTGCATAACTGCGCGTGTCTGCACACAACTGCGCGTGACTTTCCCGCGTTCGATTGGATTCGACAATGTAACTACCTCTTCGCTGACGTCCGAAACTGATATTCATGAATCGCCAGACCTTGCTTTCTCGTTCTCACTTTCATGCGATTACCCGCTGACGAGTGCGTCACGAAAAGCTTCTGGTACAAACAGCTTTTTTCGAAGCTACTCTAAAGAGCTATGACAGAGGATTTCTTGAAGCCTAACGCGAAAACAGCTTTTTTCAAAGCTATTCTCAAGAAAATAAACACAAAATATTGAGCCAAATCTCTATTGAATAAATCAATAGCTTTGCAGGAAGTTACAGTACTGTAATTTCAATCACGGTATTGTGCTGTGAGATCATGAAGCTCGTTCAATCGTGAAGTTGACTTGCTATGTTATCTGTCATCGAATCTAAAACTGAAATCTTTTTGACTGTAAATAAACTTATGATTTTACAGGGAAGTTCTGTTACACCGATAAGAAATTTTCCATTCGACCAATTTCAGATTTTCGTACCGAACCTCCGTTGGCACAGTCCGCATGGCGCAGCGGTTCATCGCTATCGGCTCGAGAGGTTGCGGTTTCATTCCCTGACCGGTCAAATCTAACACAGTGTCGCCAACGGCTCGCCACCGCTGCTACGTTTCTTCGAAGCTGGGTTACTTTGGCGCCAAGCTACGGAAATGTATCACGCTCCGCGAATTACACGCTTCAACGTAATACACAGAGCATTACATAGTTTGAGCATTCTTTTGATGCTGATCGCGCCTTTGCTCGTTGATAAAAGTAGCTCAGTGGTTTTGCGAAAAAACGTTTGTTGCATCCACAGCTAACAAGTTGTGACTTTTGGTCGCTTACAGAAGAATTTGGATAGGTTTTGTTTCACAATTTCTTGCTTTTTCTCAGTTACTCTTCTACATGTAAAGCTTCGGTAAAGAGGTACTTTTTTTATACCATAAAGTTACAATCGCCAGCAAATTTAAAATTGATAGCATTTTTATTAAAAAACTGAACGTTTTTGACCTATTTCTTCAGGTCCTCATCAGAGAAAAATTATGCTTTTTACAGTTACTGCAAAACTTTCGAAATAATAGTATTTTAAACAATAGTACATATTGTGAAGGTACGACACAATACATACAATTATGAAATCATATAAGACAATATCAGAGCAAAGCATATTGACGGTCAACACATTACGAGTACACAGCATTAATTCCCACGACTATAACGACGTATCATAGAACGTAAACAAAAGCAATACCAACATTAAAACACATTTAATAGATACGAAGATTCACTGGCATATAATTGAGAATTTAATTTAGGATTCTGTTTTTTTATGAATAAGGCTTCCTGAATTTTGGTCTCATACTCATTATTACAGAACAAAAGTTTATTTCGTTGCTCATAACGAACGACACAACAAATATTCTTAGTTTATCACAGAATAGTAAATTTGCAACAGGCAGCTGTGAAGAGACCAGTGGTCTTCGAGTCGAACAGCAGCCTTACATAAATAAGTTTACAAGAAAAACAAAAACTAAGAGTATTTAAATGTTTAATGTAACAGGGAAAAGAAGCGGACTAGAAGCTTTAAAATTTATAGACACTAGGATTGAACGTATTTCTCCAAGAGTAAGCTTTTGTAAGTACTTTTGAACCTCCTATATGATAAATGCCTAAGAGTTTCAGGAAGTGAATTCCAAAGTTTTGCACCTTTGTATTTTATGGACTTTTGAGTTCTGGTTGTAGTAAAACGCGGAAGAAGCAAGTGATCCTTGGAAGAGTTTCGTGTGGAGTAAAAACTTTTGCATTACACTTTTGCCCAACCTTTAAATTATTTACCGTTAAACTTTCAGATTTGCATTTTTCACAAGTTAAAATGTGGTCTTGTACAGCAGTCCTTTTTGAATTTAATTGGAGGCTCGAATGTTCGTTTGCTCTAATGCCTAAATGTCGCGTTGTCATACCGATGTATGACATTGTTGCGTCGCGCAAACATGTAAATTTATATACAACATTTGACAACAGAGCATGAGGAGTTAAGCACTTCAAATTAAAATAGGATCCGGTTTTAAAGGAAGTGTAATAGAAGGATAAGTCTATTTGGAACTTTGCTTTGACTAGAGTTGAGAAACGTTTTGCCAATTTGTGTGAGGGTTTACCGAAATATGGTATGCCAATTCTACACAAATATTCTTTTTCTTCTTTGTCTTTTTCTGTTTTTTTCTGACGATCTTCAAATTTTCGGAGGGTATTTTCAAAAAACCAGTTTTCAAAAAACCAGTTTAGATTCTTTGAAAATATGGAGCGCAAATTATATATTTCTTTGTTGCAGTTTGTTTGTTTTTTTATACATATTTCTTTGCAGTTTGTTTTTTATATATATTTCTTTGTTGCAGTAAATTATATTTTCTAAGAGCGTAAATTACATATTTCTTTGTTGCAGAGTATGTTGTCGGAACAGATCTTCTACATGTCTAGTTTAAATGGTTCCAAAAGCCTACGCGCTTCTGCGTCACGATCAATTTTTGGTGTCATAATTGATAATTTGGTGTCATAATTTTGGTGTCATTAATTTAGGTGTCATAAAAGATTTGGATTTGTAGAGGATTCCTAGATAGCGGGATAGTTTGGATTCTAGCATGGTAATGTGCTGTTTGAAATGCAATTTATTGTCTAAAACAATGCCAAAATATTTCACAGAATTAACTACCTTAATTGGAAAATGATTATATGAAACGTTGAGAGTGGGAGAATCAATTTTAGCATTAGGAGATATTATCAAGGTATGCGACTTTGAAGGATTAACTGTTAGTTTGTTAGCATTGATCCATGTTGATAAGCTACTCATTTCATGATTTAGTGTCTGCTCAAGCATGGCAGCAGAAGCATTTGCAATAATGCATTTATTGTCATCAAAGAGCCTGGAAGTGGTGTTGATGGAGTTGCTTATATCCTTAATGTATAATAGAAATAATAATGGCCCCAACACTCAGCCTTGTGGAACTCCATATTTAATGGGTAGTGTAAATGAGTTAATGCCCTAAATAGAGACATATTGTTTCCTATTGGAAAGGTAAGATGAAAATAAATCGAAAGCTTTACCATGGATAACATAACGTTTTAGTTTCTGTAGTAAAATGTGACAAAATCAAATGCTTTTTTAAAATCTAGCATAATAAGACCTGTAAATTGATCATCATTAATGTTATCATAGCAAGCAAACTGTATCAACAACTGCGTGTTCTGGGGAAAACTTATTGAGTGGTAGATGAGACATCATGCTTTTCGATAAGGATCCAACTCGGTTATACAGTAGTCTTTCAAAAACTTTTGCTATTTCAAAAAGGAGGGAAATAAGACGATAGCTATTTAAATCAGTTTTGTCACCTGCTTTAGAAATAGGAACAACTTTTGACATTTTTAGAGAATCCGAAAAAATTTCACATTCAACACAGAAATTAAAGAAGATAGTAAGGGGGTAAATTAGAATATTTGCTCCTAGTTTCAGGAAAAAGGAAGAAATGTTGTCAGGTCCGCAGGAAGAACTGTTTCGCAGCGACGATATAACTCTTAATATTTCTTGGGGATGGGAAGGGGCTAGAAATATACTGTAGTACCTGACACTCTGTAGTGCAAGTAGTATGATGATTTTACATTATTCGAAGTTGGAGCAACTTGAACAGCTAGCGATTTCCCAATATTACAGAAAAAATTGTTGAAACTGCGTGCAATATTAGCGGGGTGATCAAAGGAAAAATCATTAATTTTGAGAATTTTGGGAGCATAGTTTCTAGAGGATCGCTTTGAAGGAAGTGCATTATTCAAAGTTTGCCAAAGCAAACGTGGGTTGTCAGCAGCGGAACGAAATTCATTTTCACAGTGTAGTTTCTTAGAAATAGTTTTCAGCTTGGTGAGTTTGTTAGTATACTTTTTATAAAATATTTTTTGTATAAAAGAATCATTCATTCGCTTTGATGACATGGAAAACCGAAGTCACGTGACATGCAAATCCGAAACAGAGTCACTCGCTTTAAAGTGTTGAAAAACTTTCTGAGCCGATACTTTGAGCACGATTTGAGGTTCACGTTCATTGGATGTGTCTAAAAAACAGAACATGAGTGAATGCGTCGAAAAGCTACCTCAAGCTCCTCTGATTGGGATTTGTTGATGCAATAACTGCATAAGCTGACTGGTGGAGCAAATAAGTGCAAAAATTTTTAGTCGTGCCAATATGCAAGTTGTGCCAGTTTTTAAAGCAAAGATTAGACATTAAATTTATTTTCCTAAATCTAGTGCAAAAGCTTTATTACGCCTTGCCTTGTGACATATCAGAAAAAGTGGCCAATATAATATGTCACTAATCATACTGAACGACTGAACGTGGCTAAACCTGAATGAACGATTGGATTGATCGAATGATTGAAGATATAGGTATGAAGAATTGGAAACAAATTCACTCGCAAACTCTACTATGAATAACGTGAAGCTAAAACTCAGTGCGGGTAGAACATACTGAGCAAGAGCGTGACAAAAGCAAATATCACAGCATCTATAATATCCAAAATATGTATTATGTATTGTGCTGATGTAGCCTTGTGTCTTCGTGCATCTATCTTCTATTCAACTTTCATAGAGCCACTTTGCAAAAATTCTGAAGCAGTTGAGTTTTTAGTAGATCGTGGTTTGGTATCGCTACTAAATGATGTCATCGCAACCCTAGTAACTGCACTGGTCAGTAGAAGTTTGTATTGTAAAACCAATAGTCATATTGTTTTAAATATTTTCTGTAGAACCACATCGTTAACAGCTCAGATGGCCGAGTGGTATGGAGCGTCTGTTTCTTGAGCTGTAGACTCGGGTTTGATTCCGAGTCGGGTCAAACCAATGACTTTAAAATTGGTATTCACAGCTTCCCTGCTTGACGCTCGGCATTAAAGGGACAGTGTGGAGAACAAGCCGGCAAGTTTACTTGTTGTGCCATTGCGAAAAGCACTTAGCGGGATTCCCCCATCTTGGTGTGGTAGACAGATGGCCGGCAACTCCTAAGCGAGCTCGTATAGCGCATTGACCGCTTTCTCGTGATAGGAGGATAAATATGCAACTAAATAAATATAAAAAAATCGTGCTAGCGCTTAGCCAGCTTAACGCGGAAGCTAAAAATTGTTCGACACACGAAAATAACACGTATAGCGTTGTGCAATAGCACGTTATTTTAACTTCCGTGCTGTTGGAAAGTAAACAGTTGGAAAGTACGGTACCAGGGTCAGCTGCCTTTAGTAGCTTGCGTTTTGCCGTTTCAATAAAAATCCGTGACTAGAGGCCAAAAACTCTAACTGCTGCAAATTATTTAACCTTAGTAAATCAATTAAAGGCTGATGCCTGTTAAAGACTAATAGAACGTTACTGGTTTTAGGAAGCTTCTAAAGATTTTTGAGCGTGAGTGGTATGTAACAATTTCGATTGTGCATTTACTGATCTTCGCTGCTTCTTGCCAAATTGTTGTTTTATGAAATTTTGTTGAAAATGCTTCGCAATTTATGTTATTAGGCAAAGAGTTGGAGCGTGTTATCACTACAAAATTCTTGTTGTTTTCAACTTCCTATTTGTGCTCTTTGTGATCATTGGACATGTGAAGATATTGGCAGACGGTAAAACTGGAATTAGGTTAGCTATTACAAAAAATATCAAGATATCTTGGCTGTATTGTTTATATAATTGTGGCTGCAGTTATTGCCGTTTAATTTGGTAGAAACGTACTCTGTTGTGAGAAGCGATGAAAAGGTAGATTTTTACTCGAGTGAAAAAAATAGAATATCAGATTGCCACTTGATTTTGATCGCATCTGTGATGAGAAAACAGCAAAGTACAGAGGCCGTATCATTGCATAATATTTCGAGGGCGCATAATAGTTTTTCAATCTAAATTCGCTTCGAATACTCAATGCAACGTCGCAAATTTATCAAACGGTGATTGCAAATTCTTTTTCTTAGCCCAATCAAAAATTGTTTGGCGCTTTTATGTCACCAGCGCTGCAAATAGTTGAATGTGGAGCAGTTTTTAAGATTAACGTTTTCAATGCCGCGTTGTACGAATTACATGATTGGAGTTCGTGGAATCAACGAGCCGCTTGTAGTTTTGCCATAAAATCTTTAGCACAAAAGAAAACCCGCAGTTTCAGGTGTAAGCAAGCAAATTGTTTATGACGCTCGAAAAATGTAGATTACGCGATTGATAAAACTTGTTATTAACCAACCTGATACTTTTTCAACCATGCTGGTTGTACGCAGAATCGTGGAGGTTTAAAGCACGCGTTGTCGCGTCAACTCACGATATGTGTCTGGAAACTGCTCTGTACTTGTGCTGTGCTGTGTTGTTTACATAACAACATAATTTTAACATAATTTTAACATAACAACATAATTTTAATAATTTTAACATAATTTTAACAATGGCACATATAAAACGATGTGATGCCTACATGGGTCATGTTATGCATTACTGTATCCCATATGGGCTAACTTAGTGACACTTGGGCCTATTATGCTCAAGGTACTCCGTAGATGGGCTATACCAGTTACGCCTATATGGGTCCTGAACGTGAATGAGCATTCAGCATGTGGGTAGATTTCACCATATCTTCAGGAGGTTTTCATCGACTTTCGGATCGGCGCGCAAATAAACATGACAAGACGGGTTATCGTGGATATTACAAAACGCGCCAAATATATCAGAAAAAATTGTATTTCAACGTTTTATTTTAAACATACTGTAAAATAAGTCAATAGCATTAGCGAAAAAGCAAAAAAACATTTCAGGACTTCCTTTTAATTGGGGATACTATCTGCATTTTTTTGATTGTCCTCCCAGTTTTTTTGCTTCAACAAGCCATTCATTCACTCCCAACTTTCACTAATTTTGTGGATTTAATGGTATAGTATTTTTGCGACCAGCATCTAAATAAAAGCGTTACATGAGCTTGATCAACGATTACTTATCATATTTTGCACGCCAAATAGTCATAAACATGTTGAACAACATCATGGATACACTGCAACTGCTTTAAAAGACCTCATATTGTTCCACATCTATCAATAAAAAATGCAGATGTTTCTTAGAACTATTTCCATAGCATGCCTTCAGCCTGACTGGACCACCAACAAAAGCAGGTCTTGTGAGATTTCTTTTTTGCGAGGGAAAGCCAAGGATGCAATAATAAACAAGCACACCTAAAAGTTGCCTTACACTTACCTATCGCTACAACATGGAAATCCCTTCAGAATAAACAAACTGTAAAAAACACAATGTAAAAGACTATGTAAAAGACACAATAAACGAACTATACAGCATGTTCTTGGTTTATAACTCCAATTAACAAAGCAAGAATCAGGCTTTGATTGATATTGCAACGTAGAAAAATGGCATCAAACCCTACAAAGTAGAGTTTGCTTTTGAATCTAAAAACTCTTTAAAATCTGTAATAGTAGCAAATCAGAAGTATAGCACTTCATTTAGCCACAGTTTGGAAAATAAAACCCACAATTACTAGCACATAAACAATGAGCGTAAGACATATATAGAAATACCTTATTTGAGATTGCAGCATTTCTGATCATGCATTTATAGATGATGTTTCTTCAGCCTTGTGCTACTTGTCCAACTTTGACGACTAGTATCTAAAAAGTGAAAAATATATAAATTCAGTCATGCAATTTGACTGTTACAAAAAACAGAAAGATCAATGGTATATGTAAAAACTGCTAAAGCATGAACATGAAACAGTAGCCTAAAATTAGTGAGTAATGCTAAAAAATAAAAAAACAAGCTTAAAAAATGTACGAAAGAAAACAGAAAATTAGATTGTAATATTTTGTACGTAATGGTAAGCACAAGCATTAAAAGTAGTGTTTATCCTTGATCTACAAAACTCAAAGCATCGTATACAACAATTGTAACAAGTTTATTTCAAGCTATTTGTTCATATTTTAAACAAAATAGAATTTAAAAAACAAAATTGGAAATTTAAATGGATAGTATTAAAATAATAACTTATCAAGCCAACTCAGGGATAGAGTTTATATCACTCACTAGCTTTCTTGTAGGGCTAAGCTGCAAACCAGCTCAACGATGATCATTACTTGCTACTCAACTCAATGCTTTAACACAGAATGAAGTTATAAGCAACCTCACAATACACCGTATGCCACTCACTTTCTTCACAAAACAGTACAACTTTTTCCAGTCACGCCCATTGCCCAGGTCAGTTATCCTTCATCTTCTATTATATCAGAGATCTCTCCATATTTTCATAAGTCCATTGCCATCTTTCCCTAGTAAAAGAGGTCATCGCGACCGCAGAATATGTCCTATTTTCAACTCAAAATCAAGTGAAGAAGAGCAAAGAAAAAAAGTCATCTCGTCTTAGGTTCCACTCAATACCAGTAGGAAACAAGGTTTATACTTCTGTAAGTGCCCGCGGGCCGCATAAAATGATCTCGCTGGCCGCAGTTTGCCCACCCCTGAATTGAACAAACAAACAAACAGCTATATGCTAATGATTACCATAGTCCTTATCAGCTGCAAAACTAAATTTGAATCTTTCTTGCTGCGATCTTTACGAGAAATTCAAATCGAACAAACGCTTTTTGAAAAAAGTGTTATCTGCAGAGAAATATGATTGGGCGAATCCTATGTAAATTTATGCAGAACCGATACGAGACGTCAATTTGATTACTTAGTAACTTTATTTCTCATTCTATCTTTTCTGCATATCATTTTAGTTTGCAGAGGTTATCACTCTGCCTGTATCGTCTTTTTTTAATCCCCTTAAGGTAATATAATAATTTTTTTTCTTTACATACTGTTAAATATTTTAAGCACAAAATTTATTTGCAAAAATAATTCAATTTGTCTTTTATCTGATGAAGAACTTTCTTCGAAATCGTCTCGGTTTGTAATTGCAAAAAATGGCAAGCCTACGTCTGACGTCATGAAAACAGTTTGTTGAAGCAGATGTGAAGCCTATACTTGTTTCCTCTTTGTAGTGGGAGTTGCCGCACGTAGCAAGCGCAGGGAGTAATTACACACGAACTAACGTCGAAGAGTGATGACAGCTTAATGATAGGTATAGCGGCACGTAGTAATTGCGAGCAGCTGAATACTTTCCGTTCGATGTCACACGATCGCTTTTATGAAACATTAAAACTTACGCAGAGTAAACGATAGTCGCTACCTCATCGTCGCTATAAAGAGAGCTAGTCATGATTCAAGTTCGCTCAGCAAGCCGTGTTTTGAATGTTTAGACAGCGCAAGTTTGGAAATTTATCAAAGTTACAAAGGCGTTTTAAAACTTGCTGCATGACAAACCAGTTCAGTTATTTCGAAAGCACAAAACATGATGGTTATTACTTCGGAATACAATAAGATGATGGTTATTAAAGTCCAAAAATTTTGTGCAAGCTCGAAATTTTTTCAAAATGCTGTATTAAAGATTTGATGAAAGTTGAGCAATAACTCTTTTGAGAGGTTTGCACACAACACATCACGAAGCTCAAACATGTTTTAGTAAATTGAGAAGATCGTTGTTCAGATATTTGGTTTTGGAAATAGTAATGATGAGACGAATATGGATGAAGTGGAAAATTCACAAGTTTTTGAGACTGCATCAAAACGTCCTGATGCTTAAATTTTGTAGCGTTCTAAGCATAACTCGCTTTATTCTCCTTCCAGAGCCGTTGAAGTCTTTGTTTTCATTCACTAAGCAAAAAGACATACGAGAACAAAGTCAGAGTATACAGAATTTTGGGTCAAACATGCTGAGGCAAATTACAAAAACCGTTTTCTTATTTTATATTCGTTGCAAATTATATGTCATCCAAATGATAAAGAGTAAAAGCTGCTGATTGCAGTTTAATTATTTTATGTCGGATAACTCCAGTTGAATCCATGGAAAAGAAACAACTCGCTGAGTTTTAAAGTTTTTCTTGGGGATATCTTAATTTCAAGGCACTGGTAGTGATGGATTGTTGCGACTACGAGGTTAGATGCAAGACATTTTTGTATGGACGCTTGCAGGGTGTGTTTCCGTCGTATTATCAAATCACTTTGTAAATTTTTTTTTGCACCATGGCATAAAACCTAGCTCAGCGTAGGTTTATACTGTCGACAATGACACCAGAAATGAGCCGAAACGATCGCTCAAAGTATTTTCAGCTGTGATAAATGTCTTTGATCGAATCATAAAATGCGCTGTTATTTTTCACCACGCCAGTAGTTGCCATTGCGCTAGACCAGGGGTTCCCAACCTTTTGCTTTCTGCGTAGGCCTACCACTTCTGCACCTTTTTTGTAGCTGCGTACCACCTACCTTTGATGAATACTTTTTGACCATAACAACATATAAAAGCGCTGTGCTGAAAGGTTTACTTTACCTACAGAAACGAATACGTAATTAAATCCACTGTTTATTATACTGGCGGTATTACGCTGAAGCACATAGCAAGCAACACTGCGGCTTAGCATCTGGGCAACACAGCTTTGAACTTCGAAGAAATCTCACTATGTGTGAGTCATTATTGTGAATCGAGCTTTTGGATGAAGGTAGTTTCAAGGTGGGCAAAATTTTCATTGAAAGAGCCACTTGCGGAAAAGTAGAACAACGGAAGAGTTGCTACCGGAGAGTCAAAGAGCAAAAAAAGTCTTCAACCCCACAGGAGATGCTAATGGGGGATGAAAGAGCCAACAAAAGTCTTCAATCACACAAGAGCTGGAAATGGGGGTTGTAAGTGCTACTGCAAAACAAAAAAAGTCTTCGGTGTTCCTCACAAAGAGCTGAAGAGCCACTTCTCGAGGGTCAAGAAGCCGCTTGTGGTTTGCGAGCCGCACTTTGCCCACCCCTGATGTGGTCAATTTGATTGCAAAATCAACGATGTTGCTCCCTGGCTCCTGAACCTACCAATTACAGTGATTCATTACTCCCAAAATATCGGACAAATAGGAAAGGTGAAGAATAAAGTTTATGTCTTCTAAAAGCTTCTGAATTTTGTAATCTTTTGTTTTGAAGAACTGAAGCAGCTTTTTTGCAACATAAAAAGACGCATCCATAAGGGTATTCCGCCGAGACCTCACTTCCGTGTGAAGCAGTAATGACGTGTATTCTGGTCTATATGGAGCAGCTTCGTATGAAGCTCTGAGAGGTCGTTCCTTCTGAGATCTCCAAGGGTGTGAAGCTTAAAAAAATAGGGTAACAACTGGCAACGCACAATTTTAAAGCGAAAACCTCTTCAAAATAGGCGCCTTTAACTGCAAAATTTTGGGTAGGTTTTGGCTTTAGTCTAAATGATAAATTACTATGACGCATAAATGCACAAGTTTACAAAAAAATTTTACTCCCGGTCTACGTTTATTGCTACTTTTCTTTCAAATATAGAACGTTTCGCAAAACTAGTGCGAAACGCAGTTTGTTTGCGTTCCTACTTTACTACATCCCAGGAATGTTGGCTAAAACTGTGAAACTCAAGCAAGGAGTAATTTTGAACCCTGAGTTTCACATTTCAAGTACAGAATCTGTTAAAAGTTTTTTACCGGTTAGGTGGATCCATAGATTCACCTCACCATTTCAATTACGCCAGCTACAGTATTCGATAGTGTTGCAGCTTGCTGCTGCAGAAAGAAAAAAAAGGCTCGCAAGCAAGCCAGCTACTGGCAATGCCCATGTAAGAGTATGCTACGTCATACCGTAGTCTCCGCACATGCTTATACACAAATTTCTAGCTATCCTATTTTCATGTAACTTATTTCAGTTGTAAAGTAAAACAGTTTTTATGAGGATTCCGTGAAAACAAATTCTTGTTACATTTTTGGAAAATATCTCGCGTACCACTTGAAAAGCTTTCGCGCACCACCAGTGGTACGCGTGCCACAAGCTAGGAGCCCCTGTAAACTCTCTGCAAACCGAAGATTAGTAACAATCTTTTAAAAAAGAAATGGGTAAATTGAAACCTAATTTGTAAATACCCTGCTCAAAAACAAATACACTAGATGAACTAAATGCATCCTGATTTGTTAAAACCGTCGGTGGTGATCTTAGCCAGACCATAAATAAAAGCACATGTACGTTACGTGAGATCATGCTGATCAACCATAAGCGGTATATTTGAAAATTGTTCAGTCTCCTATCACAGAAGCTGAGCGTTTTTCATTTCCACCTGATTTATGGTCAAACCCGCGCTCGAATCCCGGGCCGGTAAGATCGGCGCAGTGTTGCCAACGGCTCGCCAGCGCTGCAACGTTTCTTAGGAACTGTGTTGTCCGAATGCTAAGCCGCGGAGATGGACTCCGCCACTCGTCACACGTTTCGGCGTAATACCGCAAGTATAATGAAGATTTAATTTTATTTTATTTTTTATGTTGATTGACGCCTTGGTGGTGACGTCAGCACACCACTGCTACTTTGTGTCATGAATTAACGATACATGATGAAATATCATGAAGGAAAGACACCGTCTTAACATTGCTTACTATCGAGCTGCTTCGCCCTTTGCAAGTTAAACTTTTATAGAATCTTTGTGAAACGTGACGTCAGAATGAGCAAACAATAACTTCACGTCGAAGTATTGTGATGGCTCAAAAGACGCACGCTCAAGTGAATCAACTTTGTTTTCTTCTGTTGAACAAGTCCAACGTAATTTTTTGGCGCATTTCGACTTTTGTCACGCCGCACTTTCAAAGTATTTCTTGTTCAGATTGAACTTTACAACGAGTGGTTAATTGTTCAGATCGAACTTTACAACCAGTGGTTAATTGTTTAGATCGAACTATGGGGCGCCGTTTGGAAAAATATTATTTATTTTGTTACACCTCTTTTTTGAGCTAATTTACGATGAAATTTGACCGATATACATATACGACCAAATACAGTTCTAAGTTGAAAATAAAATAAGTTCGAAATATCCAAAATATATATTCGATATATAGTACGATAAATTCGAAATAAAATAAGTCGAAAATATAACACGTATAAATTGGATATATATATACGACCAAATACAGCCCTAAAATAAGTTCGAAATATTCGAAATATATATTCGATATATAGTACGATAAATTCGAAATAAAATAAGTCGAAAATATAACACGTATAAATTGGATATATATATACGACCAAATACAGCCCTAAAATAAGTTCGAAATATTCGAAATATATATTCGATATATAGTACGATAAATTCGAAATAAAATAAGTCGAAAATATAACACGTATAAATTGGATATATATATACGACCAAATACAGCCCTAAAATAAGTTCGAAATATTCGAAATATATATTCGATATATAGTACGATAAATTCGAAATAAAATAAGTCGAAAATATAACACGTATAAATTGGATATATATATACGACCAAATACAGCCCTAAAATAAGTTCGAAATATTCGAAATATATATTCGATATATAGTACGATAAATTCGAAATAAAATAAGTCGAAAATATTATTCGTACTTCATTATGAGCTAACTCATCGCGTGAATTTCGTGATGCCCATTGCCCAACGGTTGCACGACGCACGTGGCTAGTCAAGAAGCGACGCTGAGAGAAAGATTAAGTTTTTAGTTTTGTACACGGCCTACTAGGCCGTGGTTTGGAAAAATATTATGGTTTGGAAAAATATTTTGTAGGATTGGGTGAAAAATGTAATTGTTCAGGATAGAGTTTGAGGTTAAAATGATAACTTTAGCGATTGCTTTCTAAACTAGTTTCCAGGCTGCTGAAGGAAGAAAGGTAAGAAGGTTAAAGAACAGCTTCTTCTGAACACGAGGAACCAGCAATCGCTAAAGTTATCATTTTAACCTCAAACTCTATCCTGAACAATTACATTTTTCACCCAATCCTACAAAACCACGGCCTAGTAGGCCGTGTACAAAACTAAAGCGGGCTTCACACAGAATCCGGTTAACGTTACGGTACGGTTACGGAAACGGCAACAATACGGTAACGGCACGCGTCTACGTTGCGGAATTTACGGCGAGCGTTCTCACAGAAAATGAACGGAAATGTAACCGTAGGGTAGGCTAGAAAACAAAGAAACTGAATCAAGAAATAGGTAGCAAAATAAAATGTTAATTAGCGGTAGATAAAAGCAGCATGTAGCGCTTCAAATTGGCAAAATAGATAGACTTATTTGCTGTTTATGTCAAAGTTTAAAATAAAAATTATAAAAGACGCCCAGGTATTTGGGTTCAGATAGACCATATAGAGCAAGATACCATTATCTTACAGCCATATATCTTCTTATATTTCTCGTTCTGTTTATTTTCGAAGCGTAGATCGAATTACTATAATAAGTAGCATAGGTGCAAATGGAATTGGCCGAAGTCGCTTTGTCACTTTTGAAGGAGCAGGAGCAACCGCTTTCCATGCTATAGTTTTCGCCTATTCTGAATTTGGCCAACGAGTGCTAACACAAAGCTTGGACTTTCCTCCACTCGAAGATCTGGGAACAGGCGACGTTGTTCCCTTTTGTATTGTAGCCGACGCCGCATTTCCGATGAAACTGAATATCAAAGGCCTTATCCTGGCAAAAATTTACCAGAAAACAAGAGAATCTTCAACTATCGTCTATCTCGTACCAGGAGAGTAATCGAAAATACATTCGGAATTGTGTCTAGCCGATGGCGTATATTTAAAGGCCGATAATTGGTACACCGGAGAAAGCAGCGTTGGTAACAAAGGCCGCATGTTGTTTGCGTAATTTTTTACAAATGAAAAATAGATCGCTACAACCTCAACATCACAGTACTACTGCTCTCCTGGCTTTAGAGATAATAAAGTTTGAAGAGAAAACACAGCATCAGAAAATTGGCGTTCCAGCATTGATGCTAATATTTCAGGTCTTCGCCAGATTAGTCGCGCTGAAACTAATACTTATACCAAAGAAGCTACGATGATTAAGGAGAAGTGTAAAAGCTATTTTATGTCGAGGCAGGGCCGATTGCCCTATCAGAACGATGTTGATAACCGCTCATAAGCAAAACATTATATTTGCCTTTCTTTTAAAACATCAGAATTTGTGCGCCGTTGCTTTACAGTAGGCCTATGGGCTATCAAACTTCGTATATTCAGCAATAAATTCAATCAATACCACATTCTATTGGCATCTCATCTCCTGTCACCAGAAGGCGACCGAAGCGTTGTGCATGTCAATAGGAGTTCCCGGCTGCATCTTTTGCAATGGTTTTACAGAACGTTTTTGGTTTATTCTATTACCACCACTCTACCCCATCCCGAAATAGACATAAGAAAGAGCATGAAATCATAACCTAGAGCAGCGTCGAATTCCAACCCCATGCGTCGCAGTCCATCACAGTGACCGATACACCACGCCGCCGTTGCGGAAATCGGTGCAATTTTTCTATTCATACTCATTTCGATCGAGCTCTATCTTTTTCTGTAGAATCATTCCGAAATATGCGTCCCGGCTGTCTACTATTCAAAAACGGGGAAGTTTCATTAAGTGCATTTCCCAACGGCGGGATTACCTATACTACACGCCAAGTGGACAGTGAACGCTCTACTTAGCTCCGCAAAATAAAAGATATCACGTTTCATACAGCGCTGGGCTGGGTTTCGGTTCTCTTGCCAGTCTTAATTTCATACGAGTATTTGAAAATTAATGCCGATAGTGGTATTACCAGTAACTTACATGACAAAGAAATAACATGCTGAAAATTTTGAGGTCCTATGAAATGCACAAAACATTCAGGCCTATTACTGTGTCTAGGCCATATCCTCAACAGTAGGGTGGAGTGAAAAAAACCAAAAAATTTTTTTTATTTTGTTTTCAAACGCAATAGTGGTAAAAATTTGTCTTGTTACAGTACTAATAAAAGTGTACAAAAATTTTTCAAATATTTCATATTCTTCAGGTGCCCCCGCGAAGTTGAAATTTAGCAATTTTTGCTAATTTTTGATGCAATTGCAAATATTGCTAACTGCATATTGTTAATATCACATCTGCTGTCAACAGCGTTAAAAAGTTTTTTTAACTATGCAAGAGTAGCATTAGGTAAATGTTGTATGGAGTTTTACATTTTTAAAGTGGCCCAAAGCCCCATAAAATGGTGCATTTTTTCCATTTTTGCACAGAATTGGACTTATGTAAGCCCTGTTACTTTATGCTGAGGTCCAGATGTAGCTCCGTCAATGTGAACGAATAAATGGCGCAGTAGCAATTCATTCGTGTGAAGTTGGCATGCAAGCCACTGCAATGGTCTGTTCAAACTCGTTTCCAACAAACGATTTACTCTCTTTTTCACTCCGGTATTTACAACTGTTCGCCGCATCAATCGCTTGAATTTGAACCATATCCACGTATTTGGTCTCCAAACACTTAAGTATTGCTCGAGCTATACTTTCAGTGGCGCCATTAGTTGGAGAAACGTGAGTGAAATAGGAGGACCCTGGCTCCAAAACGATGGAAACATGCTCCTCCGTAATAGTTTGTCGGTGAAACTTGCCATCATCCATTTTATTTTGTACTATGGTTCGGTCATTTCTTCCATCAAAATACAAGCCACAAAAAGTTGCGTTACTTTTTGTTGCCTGATCCCCGCGTTTTTCGTGCCGTTCTCTTCTTACTTTACTCCTATCAATCACTTTGGTTGTGTCACCTTTATGGACAATTTGCATGTCTTGCAACACAGCAGTTGCAAGAGTAGCTGCAGCTCGATCGGAAACTCCATGCCTGTCACATGCGGCATCCAATGTTGGCAAGGCCACACGCATTTGCTTCTTCTTCTGTAGACTATTGCTTTCTCCTTGCCATTCACCATCACTAAAACATGTAGACTTATTGGAGCCCGTATTACAGTTATTGGTATCGATGCTCTCAGCATTTGCAGCTGCAATGGAAGGTTGCGAAGATGTATTACCACTAGAGCAAGAAGGTGAGGTATACCTTCGTTTGAAAGCCTCGTTACGCTGGAGCCGTTTTCGCAGTACAGCAGTTTCGACTGCATCAATTCTTCCTAAAATCATTTTGCGAACACCTCTCTGATCATGTAAAAACGCTATTTCTTTTGCTGGGATTTTTCTTGATTTTGAGCATTTGCAAAATTCTCCAGTGCATTTGCAGGTGCAAATGGCAAACAACTTCATGGCTTCTTGCTTAAATGCTAATAATTTGGCTTTGTAACTATCTTCTTCTTTGCGGGTTTGATACTGTTTCAGGAGATTTCTGTACTTTTGGTGGTACGTTTTTAGCATTGCCCTTACTCAATCGTGGGACACAACAGGTAGAGATGCTTTTTCCCATAAGGCTACGATTTCTACAGTCACTTTTGATGATATCTCCGAATGCGACGGGTCTTTTCCGTTTGATGCTTCTCTCAGTTGGAATTTCACTAAATTGTAATACTTAAGGGTGTCTTCGTTGGTAGGAAGCATATTTCCGGGTAATTTACAGGGAGGGCCAAAAGCAACACAGGATACTGAATTCCTTGTTTTCGTCATTTTTAGGATATTATTTCACTGCACTTAAAGGATCCTGGTCCTTGTAGTATCATTGTAATCGTGATTATTGACGCTATTGCTGATCTGCAAAAAACATTTGAAATTTGCTAAATGGAGCAACTATGACCTTTGGTAACTCACAGCTCACTAATAAACTACGGTACACACCAATATTCTTTGCTGCCTGCTTGACTGTAACTACTTAACGTGCACTAGATCTGGTGCTTGTTTTGCTTTTAGCGAAATCTTTGAAATGTTTTCAGTTTTATCCCACGAAACTCCCACTGGCAGGTCTTTATTACTACGCATTTATTACACTACAATGCCAGTTACATATTTAAGCGAATAACAAAATTAAAACCGACAGTTTTTCTCATTAACAAGCTCTAAAGCAAGCCAGCCATTATAAAACATAGCTCAACATGCTGATTTCGCAGCGAATTTTTCACACAGCGGGGGCACCTGAAGACGTTTGATAAATTTCTTCAAATTTTGCGTGGCAAGTATATTTACCCGTAAGCAAGTTTTCCGCGCTATTGTGAAAAAAACTTGAACAAAATTTTTTTTCGCTCCACCCTAAGAATTTGTGCGCCGTTGCTTTACAGTAGGCCTATGGGCTATCAAACTTCGTATATTCAGCAATAAATTCAATCAATACCACATTCTATTGGCATCTCATCTCCTGTCACCAGAAGGCGACCGAAGCGTTGTGCATGTCAATAGGAGTTCCCGGCTGCATCTTTTGCAATGGTTTTACAGAACGTTTTTGGTTTATTCTATTACCACCACTCTACCCCATCCCGAAATAGACATAAGAAAGAGCATGAAATCATAACCTAGAGCAGCGTCGAATTCCAACCCCATGCGTCGCAGTCCATCACAGTGACCGATACACCACGCCGCCGTTGCGGAAATCGGTGCAATTTTTCTATTCATACTCATTTCGATCGAGCTCTATCTTTTTCTGTAGAATCATTCCGAAATATGCGTCCCGGCTGTCTACTATTCAAAAACGGGGAAGTTTCATTAAGTGCATTTCCCAACGGCGGGATTACCTATACTACACGCCAAGTGGACAGTGAACGCTCTACTTAGCTCCGCAAAATAAAAGATATCACGTTTCATACAGCGCTGGGCTGGGTTTCGGTTCTCTTGCCAGTCTTAATTTCATACGAGTATTTGAAAATTAATGCCGATAGTGGTATTACCAGTAACTTACATGACAAAGAAATAACATGCTGAAAATTTTGAGGTCCTATGAAATGCACAAAACATTCAGGCCTATTACTGTGTCTAGGCCATATCCTCAACAGCTCAGATAGTCTAGTGGTAAGAGCAGAATCAGTTTTGTTTACGACGCAAAAACACAATGCTGAAAGAACAATTGGCCTGCGACAACATCCAGAGCGTCCGCTTCTGGAGCTGTATACACTTTGGTTTGATTTAGTCTAGTCAAAATATAACCGTAAAACTGGTGTTACGAATCACCACCGCAATGGCGGCGAGTACGTATCTGGTGCTAAAGCGGAGCGCTATTAGCCTTCACTGCTGTCCAAACTTACTCAACTTCAAAACAAACTTGGTTTATTTTTCTTCCGGAGAGTTAAAGCTTCACAAATAAAATCAGCAGTAAAAAATATCTGAAGTTTTCCACGGTAAAAAGATAAAATTCAAGATGCTTGCTCTGTGACTAGTAACGTATATATAAAAAAAAACGCTTGCCAGTGACACACAGTATTCTTCTAAGGTGCAAGAGATATATACAAGTTTACAGGCGAAATAAAAAAGACGTGATTACGGTTGTAGTTGATTAGGCACGAGGTGTTACTGTGAGAAAATTAGAGCATCACGTGATAGCCCTATTACTTAAAAACTTCAATACGAGTGACATTTCATATTGCGCAGTATTATACAAGGAGATCGAATCCCTGTTAAGTAGCGCTATAAAAATAGTTCTTGACAATATATGAATGCCAGTGCTGACCATAGCGGCCCCTTTGAAACGGAACACAAAGTGAAGATTCAAACAAAATTCAAACATAGCAGCACCAAGGCATAATTCATTTCATAAAAGTGGATTAAAGCTTCATATCGTATATATTTGGCGACAATTCATTAAACACCATATTTCGTAATCAAGTTCACAGAGGTAAAACATAAAATCGTCAAACAATGTAAAAACATCAAACACAGTTAAAGTGGTGCAATCTTTGCGAGATCGCGCAAAACATATTCAAGCTCCCCTGAGCCAGAACGTTTAAGGACAGCTATTGTTGCTCTACGAACAATTTCTTTTCCCTTACGAAACTGAGGATGTACACAGTGTATGCGCCCCAAACGATACGAACCCCGCTTAGATATATCATCAGCATCCCCAATGAGAACAAGTTGACCTGGTTCAAGGTTAGCACGAGTAACTCGCCATTTAGAACGGCCCCGCAAGGTCGGCAGATATCCCTTAATCCAACTAAGCCAGAACTTATGTGCCAAAGTGGAATTGTACAAATAATCCCGCCTAAGATCTCCCCGATCATGAAATGCACTAATGGGAGTGTACGGGGCAAGCTGTTGACCCAGGAATGACGAGGGAGTGATGGGTGCCAGATCATTAGGTTTATCGCTAAGGGCAGTGAGGGGGCGATCATTAACGATGCGCACAGCGTCGGAAACGAATGTTTGCAGCTCAATCAACGAAGGCTCACGACGCGCCTCACCCATAACACGACCTAAAGAACTTTTAAAAAGTTTAACCATACTCTCCCAACTCCCACCTTGACTAGGCGAGTAGGGAGGGATTCTTACCCAATTAATATTACGCTTACGAACAGAGCAGGTAAATTCAGAAGAGTCCAACAACGAGGGAAGTTTGTCCGCTGCAGCACAAAAGGTTGACCCATTATCGGAGTACAAAGTATCTACAGGCCCGCGAAGGTTTGTAAAGCGAGCAAAGGCAAGTAAAAAATTGTTTAAGTCCAGGCCTGTAACAAGTTCAACGTGTATTGCGCGTGTGCACAAACAGGTAAAAAGCAGGCCCCACGCCTTACAATGACTACGATTTTGCCGATAAATCAGGGGGCCTAAAAAATCACATCCACAAAATTTAAAGGGCTTATTAGTAGCAGAAACGCGGCACACGGGCAAGTCAGACATCAATTGTCGGATAGGGGTGGCTTTGCGTATAGCACATTTTCCACACTCAGCAATGTAACGTTTGGCACTCGAGATCCCATAAATGACCCAAAAACGCTGACGAGTTCTCATTAAAGTGTAAGCGGGCCCAGCGTGACCTGCAAGCGAGTGTTCATGAAGGACAATTAACCTTGTCAAGGGATGTCTACTAGGAAGTATCAAGGGGTGTTTAGCATCAAGCGGAAGATCTGCATTTTCTAAACGTCCTTCAACACGTAACAACGAGTCAGTATCAACGCAAGGTCGCAAACTGCGCAAAGTTTTCATTTCTGCAATGCGCTGCATTTGCTCTACATCCGTAGCTTTATCACTTAATTGTTTCAAAATCAACTCAAAAGCGTCAGGTGAATTCTTTTTCAACATATCAATGGCAGCTCCAAAATAACGCCTTTGCACATATTTTACTATATCAAGAAGAGCCTTATCTAGAAATGTAGCATCAAGTTTGACTTTATGAAAGGTGAGCTTCTTTACTTTAGACACGAAATACTGCTTAAAGGCGATGAGATATCCCACACGTTTTTTCAACGCATAAAGATCAGGAGAAGCGTCAATCAACTTATCTAGACACATCTTACCTTTGTCAAAACCCAACTCGGAAGTTATATTAGTTTTGCGAACAACAACGGAAGGATCAACAGGACGAGATTCGATTCCTGTCTGCAACAAAAAGCTAGGCCCTCCCAGCCAGAGCTCAAAACAACCTGACCGTTTAAAACTGTTTTTCCGAGTGCCAACGTCAGCTGGATTAAGTGATGTGTGAACATAATTCCACGCGTCAGCAGAAGCTACAAGATGGATCTTACTAATGCGCCGTTTTACGAAGCGTGGAAGGTGAAGGTCGGGATTCACTATCCACTTCAGCACCACCTGCGAATCAGTCCAGAGATGAATGCTGCAAGAAAGATGATCTAGTGACTTAGAGACAGCCAACATCAGCTCTGAACACAACTTAGCAGCCTCTAGCTCCTTTCGGGAAATAACCCAGCTCTGCTGATTAGACAAGACAAGTCTAGACTTTCCCTGAATAAAAGCCACGCTAGATTGATCCCCAACCACGCGTCTCAAATATACCACACACGAAAACGCATAATCTGAGGCATCACAAAACCCATGCAGTTGGTTCCGCGCATGGGAGTTGCACTCGCTCAACTCTTCACCCGCAAAACAATAACGAGGAATAGAAATATCATTAATAAATTCAACAGAGTCTATCCAAGATTTCCAGTCGCTTTTAATATCGCCTGGGAGTTCATCATCCCAATCAAAACCAGACGAAGAAACTGCCTGAAGAATTAATTTACCTCTTAGAAGCCCGGGAGCAAGTATACCCAAAGGATCAAACTGACCAGCGAGCATACGCATCATTTCACGTCTGCTAGAAACTTCAGTTAACTTTCTATTGCAACACACTCGCAAAACATCACTCTCAGCCTCCCACACCAAACCCAAAGCCTTACAATCCGGCAAAGGATGTGAGCCAAGGTCAATCTCACGAATGTTAGAACCAAGATCGCACTGAGGAATGTTAGTCAGAATCGATTTAGAAACACTATTGGCTAACCATTTCCGCAATTTAAAGCCTCTGCTTTCAAACAAACTCATTGCTTCTCGAGACACCACTTCAAGATCAGCTAATGAGTCCGAAGACAATAGTAAGTCGTCCATATACCGATTACTTTCAATCGCCGACAAAGTCAACGAACTAGCATCTGTAGGATTTTCGGTTATCAATCGATTTATAGCAAACAAAGCGATGAAAGGGCTGGAATTAATCCCCCAAACGTGCCTTGTAAAACGGAAAATCTGTATTTTTCCACCATCAATGTCATTATCACTATACCAAACCAATCTAAACAAATCTTGTTGATGCTCAGGCATAGCAATTTGGAAAAAGCACTTACTTAGGTCAGCCATACAAGCAAATTTTCCCAATCGGAAACGCGTTAAGACCTCAACCAAATTACTCAACATGTTTTCACCCGAAAGAACAGCATCATTAATGGACCAACCATTACATCTAGCTGCACCATCAAACACAACGCGAGGCTTATCCTGCTTAGTTACGAAGAAAGGTAGATACCAGCTTCGACTATCAAACGAATCCTCCCCAACAGGAACAAGCCAACCGGCGCTAGTAAGTTCTTGAAAAGTGCTAATTAAAGTGCGCTTCAACTCAGGATTTTTTAGAGCACTACGACGCAACGACACTGTACGATCACAAGCGTTAACAAAGTTATTCGACAACCTTTTAACAATATCCATTTTTAACGGAACTGGAATTTCATAGCGACCATTTATCACTTTAACATTTGATTCCACCAAATCACGAGTTAAGTCATCAGTTTTAGACGGTTGGATGACCTCGTCAGCCAACTCATGACTTCGTAGGTTTTCTTTCAAAACAACAATTTCCTTTTTTAGTCGATCACAATCACACGCGTCACAACAATCCAAAAGATCTTTACTTCGAACCAACGATTGTTCCTTACCTTGATCGACACTAGTAACGACGTCAACCTCACACACATCAGAAATTTCACCAACCTCAGCTCTTCTGCTCTGACAAAGATTAGACCGAGATCCCACCTGACGACCACCGCTGGCAATCGGACCAAGTCTGGTTAACACGAAATTAGGATCATCAGGTGTCAGGCCCTCTCGTTCTTCTAGAACCGTGAGCAACAATTTATCGCTCTGTCCAATAAGAACATCAATACTTTTACGGTAGGGAATGGTGGGAATTTCGACGCCATTAAAATGTTCAAGACCTGTTGTGTTCACAAAATGAGGTAAAATGTTAGCATCGTCGGTGAAATCTGGTACAACCAAAGCATTTGTAATTTTAAAAGCTTCACCGGTAGAAAGAGATTCAACTTGAAACTCTGTAGTTCCATGACTAGAAATCGTCTGTTCGGCTAACGTACGAATAGCAGTGGCTTGATCGTGATCAGTGCTGAGCCCGAGTTCATCTCTCAAGCTTTTTGAGATTAGCGTTGCCTGAGACGCAGTATCATGCTGCGCATACGCAAAGGTAGCTTTACCGGTGTCGGGGTTTACGACCTTCACAGCACTGGTGCGCAACAGTACCGCGTTGCATCCTGGCTTAACCATTCTCGTCACTACTTCGTTTTTCTCAACCGAGTCCCGCCCATTACAATCAGCCGGAGATTGAACGTCATGACCACTTTCTGTCTCAGCGGCCCCGAGGTCAACAGAACTTGACCGTGCGTAGTAGTCATGCAAAACATCTGCATGCTTGATATTAAAGTTCGGCCCACACTTCCTGCATTTTGACCTAAAGGAACAGTTGCGGACAACGTGACCCGTGGAAAGACAGTTTAGGCACCTGGCAGCTTCTATTATTATTCGGCGCTGTCTTTCTATTGAAAGCTCTTTAAATCTGTCACAATTCGCAATATAATGCTTAACGCCTGGTTCGTTGCAGACAAAGCAAGCAGGAGGCGGTTTGTTATTAGTAGGACGTCCGAAGCTGCTAAGTGACTTTGTAGTTGACGCAGGTTCTTTTTTGTGAGGTAACTCTTGCGTTTCGTTATTCGTTTTAACAGTCACTTGCCTTACCCGGACCTGGTTATAGCGCCCACTGTTGAGTTCACGAGTTTTTTCTTTCTCATCAGATTTAAAAAATGTTTGAGCATAATCTGACGTCATGACTTCGAGCTCATGTACGATAAAATTACGCAGAGAATCGAAGCCAGGTTGGTTCAAGTTAAGTCCCATCTTTGCCAAATAGTCAAGATAACGTCGTTTAAGAACCCCGGGTAGGCGATTCGCTGTGTCCAAAAGTAACTGCCCTGAAAGCTTCCCAACTTCGTCATGGGCATAAGCAAATATCTCTAGAGTGTTCAAGTCTTCATTAAAGGCCTTAAGTGAAGCCACATTAAATATCACCTTGGGACCGTAACGAACATCCATGATTTTAGGTTCTGACGTAAGGCCTCCCGACACGCCATACCTTTGGCGTAGACGATCCAGCGCTTTTTCGATACGCTGTGACGTCGACATGTTTTTCATGGGAGCTAAGAATAGGTTAACCATTTCTCGGGGTTGACCGACGCAGGAAGCTCTCAATACTTCGAGACGTCGCTCGTCGTAAGGGCTTTCGGCCATAAGTTTTCGAATTTGGTTTTCGAAAAACACGAAGGCTATATTTTTACCATCGTAACTAATTTGACTGGCTAAATTAATAAATTCGTTTCTTCCTTGGCGCTCTAAATAGGTTTTTAATGTAGATTCACCCACATCATTCTGCGCAGGAAACACGGGCACATTATTACCAGACGGTGTTAATGGTATAGGAGCACTCTCTCGAAAGGTCTCTTTAGCATTAGGTTGAACTTGTTCTACGCTCTGAGTGGGGTGAGGTGCAGATCCCATGTTAACGGGCCAAAAGTTAAAATCTGGGGACCCATCGCCGATTTCACCCTGGCGCATTTCTCTAAAGGTTTGCATATCAAGATGGCGTTCAGCAGTTACAAGCAAGCCCTCCACTCGCTGCGAGGAAGAAGCTGAACGACGCCCGCGAGAAACCGCTACCGAGCCACACTCTGAAAGTGTAAGAAGTTTCTCCTCTGCGTCGAGTCTGGCCTCCTCAATGCAACGCCGGGCTTCCGCCTGAGCTTGTGCCGCTTGTGCCTGCGCCTGTGCTTGAGCCGCTTGAGCCTGCGCCTGTGCCAAAGCAAGTTTGTGATTAGCCTCAAGTTCAGCACGTTTAAGCTCTAGTTTAATTTGACGTGCGGCGAGCCCACTAGATGTAATGCTAATCCCATCAGTCACTTGAGAGACACTGTCGGCGGGGTTAAGTTCAGCTACACCTTGATCGCAGTTTAAATGTTTAGCAACTTTCTTGGAAGCGCAAACAAGGAAATGTTGCTTAACGTTTTGGTGAAGTTTAGTGCAATTCTCGAACTGGTCAGCCACTTGTTCGACCAGTTCAACAACGAGTTCTGAATCAGTTACTTCATCAGTTGCCCTTTTAAATTGATTATACGCGGACTGAATATTGATGAGGGTTTCAGAACATTCGCTGAATTGCTGCTGCGACTTACATTCGTTTGCTGTTTCGCAAAAACGCCTCATGCGCACCACTAATTGCCGCTTAGAGGTAAGAAGTTTCCGGAATTTGTTCAAGTTAGAGGGTGCAGATTGACTGGTATGGGGTCCCATTTGAGTATCAGGTCCCGGTATTTTCCCTCCCGTATCATCACCAATCAACCCCGTGGCAACATCTACGCTACCCTTTTCTGTAGGTACATGCGACATAATTAAAAGCAATAATAAAAACAGTTAAGTAGCAAATATTTAAACAAAACAAAATAATAAAGTAAAAACCTCTCCAGTGAAGTCCAGGAGTAGTTCCAGCGTACCCGAAGTCTGCACGTTCACGCAGTCCCACGTTCCCGATCCTTCCAGCGAAGTTGAGAAGTATTCTAGCGTACTCGAAGTCTCCAACGCACCGCACTACGCAGTTCCACGATGCCGATCCCAGGAACAAGACCACTGCTGGAATCCAATCGAAACTCGAAGTGTTGGAAAACAAGAATTAAATCGCAGTCGAACAGTAATTGTAAGTTCCAACGCGAAGAGAATGTCAGTCGTCGAGGTGGGAATTTCCTGCCGTAACGATTATAAGGAACTCAAGGAAGTGTCCAAGCAGTAGAATTCGTGAAGTTTAAGGATGGAAGGGTGTTGTTGTTTCCTCAACAGTACCGTCGAAGTGTGGTTGTCAGTCCGAAGTATACCGCCACGGGTAAATAAGTTCACTGGGTCTATGTAACGCCAATGCTGAAGTAAATCTGACAATCCACAAGTTCTACAAAACTGTTCCAATCCAAACAAAATCAACAAAGTTAATAGCTTTCTTTGAACTTGAGAAGAGTTTCCTTTGAAAGTATCTGACAATTCGGAATGCTTTCTTGACGGTTTCCTGGCAATAGTTTACAGATATTTTTCTTTATGTTACGAATCACCACCGCAATGGCGGCGAGTACGTATCTGGTGCTAAAGCGGAGCGCTATTAGCCTTCACTGCTGTCCAAACTTACTCAACTTCAAAACAAACTTGGTTTATTTTTCTTCCGGAGAGTTAAAGCTTCACAAATAAAATCAGCAGTAAAAAATATCTGAAGTTTTCCACGGTAAAAAGATAAAATTCAAGATGCTTGCTCTGTGACTAGTAACGTATATATAAAAAAAAACGCTTGCCAGTGACACACAGTATTCTTCTAAGGTGCAAGAGATATATACAAGTTTACAGGCGAAATAAAAAAGACGTGATTACGGTTGTAGTTGATTAGGCACGAGGTGTTACTGTGAGAAAATTAGAGCATCACGTGATAGCCCTATTACTTAAAAACTTCAATACGAGTGACATTTCATATTGCGCAGTATTATACAAGGAGATCGAATCCCTGTTAAGTAGCGCTATAAAAATAGTTCTTGACAATATATGAATGCCAGTGCTGACCAACTGGTATGCACAGCTTTCCTGCTTGACGCGCAACATTTGAGGGACAGTGTAAAGAACAAGCCGGCAAGTTTATTTGTGTCGTTGGGGAAAAGCAATCAGCGGGATTCCCCATGTTGGTGAGGTAGACAGATAGCTAGCAACTTTTAAGCGAGCGCGTTACGCAACATCGCTTTCTTGTGGCAGGAGCATATGAAATACCGGTATGCTACTAATTACAAATATAATATAGGCTATATTCGGGCCCAGTCAGCACTGAGCGGTGGCATAAGTAACTAAGTATCCATCACTGCATTTCGAATATCAAAAGAGGAGGCAGTAAATTGCCTTCATTTCAATACCCTATGACATGAAATACCAGACAACTTAAACAGAAAAATTTAATGTTGAACGAATATGAAAAGCGCGGATCGGTTTGCAACAAATACGCACCAAACAAACATGTTTAATAACATGAAAGCTAAAGCAAAGCCAAAAAAATATTAAACACCTTTAAATAATACGGCGCTTATCCTAACCATTACACTTTCCGCTTTTTCTGCCGGCATAGCCTGAAGCCTAGCTGCTACCATCTGGCCAAACGCCTGGCATTGCGTCATTTCTCTTCTGGATAGCATACCTGCTATCGCCTCGCTGCTCCTCCCAACTTCAGCCACTGTTTTCAATATGTTATCCTAATAGAAATACCATATTTCACTTTCAACTCATACGAAAATAATTTTCGTGTCCTAAATTGGTGAGCAATATCTGTAGAATCTCCTCGTTAACAGCAAAATGGCAATTCGGCGTACTTACAGATTCGACATCATTTTGTTAAATGAAGATTTGATTTTTTTTTGGCTAGCTAATAGCAATGTGGCTGAAACTTCTCTGCCACAGCGGACTAGTCTTACTATAATGCAATTTTATAATCACTACACCCAAAGCATACATGTTACATTTAAACTCTGAAGGAGCACTTAAAATGAAGCTATTCTGATGCTCAAGTATATACTTTCTCAAAATTACTGACGCAATGTAAACAATATAAATTACACTCAAACTTCTACATTTTATGTTAACAGAATCGTTATTCTCACTTTAAGATCTCCCATCGACTGTTTCTTTCGCTTTATGGTGGGCGTATCTGAACATACAAACGACTTTTTATGCACTGACAACCAGCAGTCATCATTAAATGTTTTGTCACCTGAACCTGAAGCACATAAGTTTAGTGCACTGGTGCTCGCGCTGCAAACATCGGGCGAGGGTTCGATAACTGATGACGATGATGACTGGCCATCATTTTGTTCCAGAACGCTCTCGCTGTCATCCATTTCCACATGGATAATTGCACCTTCTGGAGGAGAAAAGTTTGTTGAAGTGCTGTAACACAAAATATACAGTAAAACAAACCAAAATTATAAGCGAAGTATTGCTGTAGCTTAGCACGTTGAGGCGGCGTAGAGCACTACCGCAGGTTATACTTTTACCTTAGCGTGCTAACGTTTTTCGCGACCTTTACGATAAAGGAAAGTGCGGGATTTCAAAGGAGGAAGACATATGCAGTGCGCTGTTGTTTTAAAAAAAGAGAGGAAGAACCAGGGTTGGGAATCGATACCCAAAAAAGTAAAGAAATAATTGATATTCGAGGGTTCACCAAAAAGTAAAGAAATACTCGATTTCGATGGTAGTTTAAAAGAGTAAAGAATATTGTAATCGATATTACACTGAGCATTTAGCGATGTACGCCAAGCATTTTTACGATGTCATCACATTCTCGCGGTAACTTACAGACAATCGACGGACATAGTATATACGAAGCAACTTTACTGTTAATTTTTTTTTTTTTTTGAAAAAAAATTATCACCAAAAACAAGGTAATGACATACCGACGATTATTTTAAATTTGCTTAAGTGAGACAAAGTAACCTGGACGAAAAGAATCGATAATGGAATATCGAATTGCGACGAAAAAAAGTAAAGACAAGGCCATATTCACTACTCATTCAAAAAAGTCAAAGCTCCAGTGCATTCGATGAACAAAAAGTAAAGAATATCGCAATCGAACATCGATTACAATCGATTTTTCCCAACCCTGGAAAGAACATTGTAGAAATTAGCATTGCCATTCCACAAGCAATTTTACATACAAGCCATTAGTAGTAATACAAAACTGGGCTAAACACTGTTGATCACAATAGCTCACATTCGATGTTTAATGTGGTCTTTTAAAAACTCCATCGACTGGAAGTGCTCCCAATAAGAATAACGAGTAGCACCAGATCCACTCCGAACCGACTCCATCTTTCTCTTTTCTTTTGCAAAGCGATCTCTCAAAATGGTCCATCGCTTCATACAAAATTCCACTGTAATGTTAAAAAGCAAATAGTTGAACCTATCATATCGCGTATTCATTTGCATGAATTTTAGATGTGCTTATACTGATTGCAGCAAAATTGAAACTATTAAATTAATGAGTCTAATGTGCAACCAATGACATCAATATTTATTAGCAATTATCAGGCACTAAACTGTGAAAAGTCACAAGAGGATGAATTCGAATTCAACGTGGTAATAAAGATACTCGCAAATCAATATCTTAAAGCAAATAGCTCAGTTGCTACGCGCACGCTTTCGGTGCGGGAGATTTGGGGTTCGATTCCCAGACCGGTCAATCGGCACAGTGTCGCCAACGACTCGCCACCGTTGCGACGTTTCTTCGGAGCTGCGTAGCCCAGACGCTAAACCGCAGAGATGGGCCCGCCACTCGTTACACGCTTCGTACTACCGCGAGTATAATGAAGATTCGATTTTTATTAAAGGCATATGTGCTTAGTAGAAATTGAGGATACTCCCTCCTTTTCTGTTGTCTCGTAACTTATATAATCTAATGTCAATTTTTCATCTTAAATCCATGCAACTACTCTGCATTCCAGTGCCGTTTGCAATTACACAAATCTGTAACAAGTAAGGGCAGTAAGTCGGCTGATATCTAGTAAATTAATCAATCGTGGAGTAAAGAATGGCGCCACATACTAGGATGGGAGGTTCAATGGTAACACAAACCAAGGTACCATAGAGTGCGACAGCGCTGTTTAGGGCTGTTAGCCGTCATCAGCCACACTCAGGTGAAGATACAATCATTCTTCGGATTTACTGACTCTATGTGAGACAATCACCCCTGTGAAAAATTCAATCTTTGTGGTATGTCGCAGAGCCACGCAGCATTTCAAGAAAATTTTCCATACGGCCAAGGTACAAACCGTAAAACGACCAAAGTCCTTCCTGGAGAGCTAAATGGCTGTACCATGTGCCACAAAGGTTAAACTTTTGTGGGTAAATAAATCGAGATAGGTGATTGTCATAGGCGCGGGAATTAGAGTGCCAGGGAGGGCTAAAGCCCCCCTGGACTTTTTTAGCCCCCCATGACAATTGAACAAATAATGCACCCAGTGCCACGGGATTAATGCTCGCAACGTACATACCTAATGAAGCAAATGTTTTTATAGCGTTTTTAACCAACGAAGAATCACCATTCTCTCAAAAATCACTCAGTTATTATTCACTAGGTCAACGTAAAATTTTCAGTGTTTGAAGTTCATTTTTAACAGTGTTTTACAACAGCGTTCACAAACCTTTACAGCAGTCATGGACGATGGACCAGTAAAAGTATAATGGCTGCCAATTCTTGTAACTGCCAAACACTTCAGGCAAAACTACTCTGAATGCTCATGAAAGTCGCTACTGATCATGGGAATCACGCAAATCGTAAACGAAAATGCGGTGAAGTACAAAAAACGGTCCTCAATTCTTCAGATGTTCTGAATTCCACCACAATTCATGCAAAGAGCTAAAAAAAGGTTTTCACGGCCCAGACGCGTTACATGAACTGGAAATGTTGGTGGCCAACCTGATGTGTGTACATGCCAAATCGGCCCGCAATCGATAGCTAAGCATCCAAAGATCGACTGGTTGGGCAACCCTGATCAAGCTTTTATGAGTTTGTGCAAGTTCTCTTTTCTGGTGGAGTTATTTACTGGTTTTGAATTTTTTCTACCTACTTAATGAAGCGACGAAATCACTACTAAAGTGGCACCGTTGATTGTTACTAAAATTAAGCTAGTACGCCTGCCTAAATACGTATATCTACACGTTTCATTATGTTAAAAAATGGTTCAGTGCTTTATTTTGATGGTGTGTGTTTTGTTATTTTTAAACCTTAGTGTAGTGGGGCATTGTTTGTTAGCCATGTAACTCTGATCAGTAAAGCAAAAGTTAGATCAGACAAATTTTGTTTGCCTACTTTTCGGATTTGTGATTGAGGTATTTACATTTTACAAATATATACAGCATGGATTACATGCACTGACAAACTGCTTAGTACTACTTCCTGCATATATAGTTAGAAAAGCCAAATGGCAGTAAGCAATCTTGTTTTCCATGATAAAAAATAGTCCTGAAAAAATTCCGGTCACTTGAGTGAGCATGCAATTGAGCGTCTATCAAGACAGGTCTGCTGTGCGTACTGTTCCTAAAAACGTAGATTCGAGGGAAGGGGGGAAAAGCCCCCCAGACGTTGACACGATCTTACTATTTTGAGCCCCACCCCCCATCCAAAAAATGTTTCTGCGCCACTGGTGATTGTCTCGCATAGGGTCAATCATTCTGAAGGATGAATGCACTTTTTACCAGAGTGCGACTGATGAGAGCTGATAGCCAAAACAGCAATGTCTGTCCGCTCTATGGCACCCTATTGCTGGAGTTGCTTTGGAAGAGTTGGTGATGGAGGATGACAAATCCTCTAACCCAGCATGTGGAAGTCAAATTGACATCCCTTTCAGCAGACCAGAAAGGACTTGTTATGAAGTTGAATAAGCAGATTAAGACTATAATTAAAAGTGCAAGTTATATTAAAACAAAAATATAAAATTAAAATGTTACTGATCGTGGCACATAAGCACAATGCTTAACATATCTGTGCATAATTTGGAAGATTCACATCACTACAAAAACTTAGTTCAACCACACAAGCCCAAAAGTCATGCAAGAAATACTGACATATGATATGGTGTTGGTTTGAAGCCCAAAACATTACATATTTGTATGGCATATGCTGCAAGTTGCCAACAAATGGATTAAAGAAATAGGCAGTGTCTATTTTGCTGTTGACGGCAAAATAGTTTCTACGTTTATTTTTCCTGCAGTAGCTAAAATCAGCATCTACCTCCACAAAATAGATTTAGAAGCTATTTTGCCGGCACTCAAAAACAGTCATGAGTATCCACACAAATGGATTGCACTATATCCAGCAAAATAGACTTATGTAAACTAGTTTGTCGTTAGTGGCAAAAAAGACACTTCCAAAGACATATTTATAAACTTTGTTGTGAAATGCATTGCAAACCAATTTTGTGAGGCATCGTGAACATCAACGATGTATAGACATTCATGATGTTTTTGCATCAATGCAAAAAATAGCACGCAAAATGCAATCAAAGATAGAACATCTAAATTATCACAGCATAAAAAGAAAGGCATTCATGACCTACAACTAACCTGGTTGATTCAGTTTAGAAGAAATATCCTTCCATGAATTCTCTTTTCTTAGTTTGTCTCTATAATCCTTAATTTGCGAATTGTATAGGCAGGGGTGCTCTTTTACCATATCTATTAGAAGTTCGTTAAAAGCCATCACCAGATATTTGCAAACTGACTGTGACTAAGCAAACTAGTGATCAAATGTAAATATTAACTAAACTGCAAATACAGCAAATCAGCACATGGGGTGCCACAGTGAAAAATTATTAAAAATAAAAAAACAAAAATACCAATCACAAAATACATAACCACACCAAATATATACCGGTATGGTACGGTACACACCTACTGGTATATCACTGATGAGCTATAGGAAGTGGTGGGATTCAAATTTTTTTGTCAAACGATTCAGTGACAAAAGCCAAATTTTCAGCAGGTTCTGTTTCAACTAATGGTTAGATGGTACTGGTATACCGGTACGAGCATAAACAGCAATGCTGGCTGGTTCTGTTTCAACTAATGGCATTAGTATAGCCTAAACAGCAACGCTGGCCAATTCACTGATCTCATAAAATTTCACAAAACACAAGATGCAAGATCTAAAAGTCTATAGAACCGGTACAAACTTGCTGAATTCCACCACTGGCTACATCTGTGTATAGGTTCATCTTTACCAGTATATATACTTACTAGTTGTTAAGCAAATTTAACTGCCCTGTACCACAGTACCATACCACACCTACCGTACTTTATAGGCTACCAGTACCATATCTTGGTACCGAGTCAGGATTATGCACTCATACGTCTAGACTAAGCATTAGCTGGTTAAGTGGATCAGTGGATTACAGTTGCCCTTCATCCTAGGCTAGACCTACCAACACAACCACACATAACTGACCCAGGCCTATCTTCCAAGCAAAGTCTAGACTACACTAGTCTCGACTCATGGTAGCTGCTACATATACTTAGCCAAAATGATTCAAATTCCAAAATTCCTGCCAATGCCATGCTTTTTTCAATAAAACAGCATCTGCCACAACTTCCAGTACCATGCACTGTGCTTCTTCGATGAACAGCGTCGTCGTGCAACCGTTGGGCAATGGGCATCACGAAATTCACGCGATGAGTTAGCTCATAATGAAGTACGAATAATATTTTCGACTTATTTTATTTCGAATTTATCGTACTATATATCGAATATATATTTCGAATATTTCGAACTTATTTTAGGGCTGTATTTGGTCGTATATATATATCCAATTTATACGTGTTATATTTTCGACTTATTTTATTTCGAATTTATCGTACTATATATCGAATATATATTTCGAATATTTCGAACTTATTTTAGGGCTGTATTTGGTCGTATATATATATCCAATTTATACGTGTTATATTTTCGACTTATTTTATTTCGAATTTATCGTACTATATATCGAATATATATTTCGAATATTTCGAACTTATTTTAGGGCTGTATTTGGTCGTATATATATATCCAATTTATACGTGTTATATTTTCGACTTATTTTATTTCGAATTTATCGTACTATATATCGAATATATATTTTGGATATTTCGAACTTATTTTATTTTCAACTTAGAACTGCATTTGGTCGTATATGTATATCGGTCAAATTTCATCGTAAATTAGCTCAAAAAAGAGGTGTAGCAAAATAAATAATATTTTTCCAAACGGCGCCCCATATCGAACTTTACAACGAGTGGTTAATTGTGCAGATCGAACTTTACAACCAGAGGTCAATTGTTCAGATCGAACTTTACAACGAGTGGTTAATTGTTCAGATCGAACTTTACAACCAGTGGTTAACTGTTTAGATCGAACTTTACAACGAGTGGTTAATTGTGCAGATCGAACTTTACAACGAGTGGTTAATTGTGCAAATCGAACTTTACAACGAGTGGTTAATTGTGCAGATCGAACTTTACAACAAGTGGTTAATTGTTCAGATCGAACTTTACAACGAGTGGTTAATTGTTCAGATCGAACTTTACAACGAGTAGATAATTATGCAGATCGAACTTTACAACGAGTGGTTAATTGTGCAGATCGAACTTTACAACGAGTGGTTAATTGTTCAGATCGAACGGTTAATTGTTTAGATCAAACTTTACAACGAGTGGTTAATTGTTCAGATCAAGCTTTACAACGAGTGGTTAATTGTGCAGATCGAACTTTACGACGAGTGGTTAATTGTTTAGATCGAACTTTACAACCAGTGGTTAATTGTGCAGATCGAACTTTACAACGAGTGGTTAATTGTTCAGATCGAACTTTACAACGAGTGGTTAATTGTTCAGATCGAACTTTACAACGAGTGGTTAATTGTGCAGATCGAACTTTACAACGAGTGGTTAATTGTTCAGATCGAACTTTACAACGAGTAGATAATTATGCAGATCGAACTTTACAACGAGTGGTTAATTGTTCAGATCGAACTTTACAACGAGTGGTTAATTGTTCAGATCGAACGGTTAATTGTTTAGATCAAACTTTACAACGAGTGGTTAATTGTTCAGATCAAGCTTTACAACGAGTGGTTAATTGTGCAGATCGAACTTTACGACGAGTGGTTAATTGTTTAGATCGAACTTTACAACCAGTGGTTAATTGTGCAGATCGAACTTTACAACGAGTGGTTAATTGTTCAGATCGAACTCTACAACGAGTGGTTAATTGTTCAGATCGAACTTTACAACCAGTGGTTAATTGTTCAGATCAAACTTTACAACGAGTGGTTAATTGTTCAGATCGAACTTTACAACGAGTGGTTAATTGTTCAGATCGAACTTTGCATCGAGTGGTTAATTGTTCAGATCGAACTTTGCATCGAGTGGTTAATTGTTCAGATCGAACTTTACAACTTTACATTTAAAGCATTTCTTTCAACTTTCAAAGTATTTCTTTACTTTCAAAGTATTTCTTTTTCAGATCGAACTTTACAACGAGTGGTTAATTGTTCAAATCGAACTTTACAACGAGTGGTTAATTGTGCTTTGCCAGAAATGTCAGAAGCGAACCGACCCACAGATATAAGAGAGAAGAATGACGGGGTTGAAGAAGGTCCAACGATGAAGGTAAAGGTTGTTGTTTGACAGGCCAGAAAAGTGTGGGGGGGCATTAGGCCTTGGGCCTAGTTTTCTTTGTGAAAGTAAGCATTACCAGGATAACACATTAGCGCCGCATATATTTCCTAGGATTGGATATAATACAGATTTCAAGGAATCAAGTTTTTTTATTTCTTGAGTATACCGCCAGCTTATTTTGTGAAAAACTGTGTAAGTTTAGGCTGATGGAATTGGACACAACGTCGCAGTTGGCGTTGGCAACATTTCTTCGGAGCTGTTGCTTAGGCGCTAAGCTGCCAATAAGGGCCCTTTCATTCGCCTTAACGTCATACCATGTAATACCGAGAGCACAATAAAGATTTGATCTTTTTTTATTTCACCGCACCAACGTTTTATTATTTTTTCTGGGAAGCATATGCTCCCAACCTATCCTTCCCACAGGACCGCTTTCGTTCCTTTTTTCGCATCAGTGATTCAGTTACTTCCACACAAGAAACAGAAAATGCTGCGTTTAAAAATCGTTTTTCCAACGCCCCTAGAATTCGCTCAAGCATGCGACTGCAAAAACATGGCATACGATACGTAAGTTTACTTCTGAAACTGAAAGTTTTCATTTCTTTACATGGCCTCAGGTCTCGGTGGGCTCTCTATGGCCCTGCTGTTTGGCGATAAAAAATATTGCGTTAAATTAGTGCCGAAACTAGCGTCCCCCGAACCCCCAACCGGGGGGGGGTGGGTCCACAAAAAGAGGGCCCCGTAAATAGTCAGTACGTCGTACTATAAACTCAACGTATGATAAAAATGCCTTAAATAGGCCTATTCTAAGATTCAATATATTTTTTGTCTTAATTCGCGCGATGTGGGGCCCTCATATCATATTTATGCTTTTGGCCACGTGGGGCCTGCAAATTTTTCGAAAAATAGCAGTCGCAAAACTAGCAAACAAACGTGTAGTGACATGCCAAGGGCTCCTCATCCTCAAGTGAAAGGCGCAAAAATAAGCCTTAAAAACGTTTTTTTCGCATTGGTAGCGAAATGTTAAATTATAGGGTTTGCTTGCATCATTATTTTGGTGGGTTCGGAAGAGACCTAGTCAAACAGGCTATTAAACCTTGTTAAAACTGATGAATTTTAAAGGATCAAAACGCACAAAAAGCCTTCAAAGTAAGGTTTAATTCCGCAAAATTTCTGAGGGGGCATGCCCCCAGACCTTCCTAGCTTGGCATCGCCCCTTGGGGGCTCGCTCTTTTGCATCACCATCCAAGAAAAAATTTTTAGGAGGCCCCGAAAAATGATTTCGGGGGGGGGGGGGCTGCATTGCCTAGTTCCGGCCCTGCGTTAAATGTTGTTGCTCAGGAAATCTTTTGCTTCAAACAAAATGTGTGAAACAAAATGTCCGTAATCGTATGATGGAACTTTCAAGTAAGAAAGTGTTACTTGTTTAGTCGAAGCTATTATCCTTGTGATTCAGAAGAAATTCAATTAATTATTGAACTTGAATCTAACCAACCAAGATCCTAGGCTAAATCAAATGTAATCACCCACACCCGCACTTCGCCCAGTCCTGGGGCGCACTTCCACCTGTCCTGGCAAACCCTCGCTGTGAGGAGCGCACTTCGGTCAGTCCTGGCAAACCCTTGCTGTATGGTGCGCACTTCGGCCAGTCCTGGCAAACCCTCGCTGTGAGGAGCGCACTTCGGTCAGTTCTGGCAAACCCTCGGTGTGAGAAGCGCACTTCGGCCAGTCCTGGCAAACCCTCGCTGTGTTGGCGCACTTCGGTCAGTCCTGGCAAACCCTCGCTGTGAGGAGCGCACTTCGGTCAGTCCTAGCAAACCCTCGCTGTGAGGTGCGCACTTCGGCCAGTCCTGGCAAACCCTCGCTGTGAGGAGCGCACTTCGGTCAGTTCTAGCAAACCCTCGGTGTGAGGAGCGCACTTCGATCAGTCCTAGCAAACCCTCGCTGTGAGGAGCGCACTTCGGTCAGTTCTGGCAAACCCTCGGTGTGAGGAGCGCACTTTGGTCAGTTCTAGCAAACCCTCGCTGTGAGGAGCGCACTTCGGTCAATTCTAGCAAACCCTCGCTGTGAGGAGCGCACTTCGGCCAGTTCTGACAAACCCTCGCTGTGTGGGCGCACTTCGGCCAGTGCTGAATCGAAACGCCAAAGTTGGCGTGACGTAATAGATTGGCTAAGAATTTACCGCTATGGAGAGTAATTCTTTGAGCTGCTGGATTCAATTCTATTTTTTTCGTAGGCAACTTGCTATGTTGAAGTGTAATATTTACAGGTGAAAGAGATAAGGAACAAATACAAGGTGAGAGATTATGAGAATTACGCCAAACCGAAGCAGATGAAGAATCCAGGAGGCAAGCAGGCTTCAGACTTGGTGAGTTTTTAACGCAACTCGGCAAAACTTGGCGAATTTCAATACAGCTATGCTTAAGCTTGCTTCCTTATTATTTGTATTTCCTTAAAATTACTGCGGTTTTCAAACTTCCTAATTGACGTTGGAATAGTCTTTTGTTTTCATTTTAAGTTCAGAATCATCTTTTTTTTTGTGACAAAATTTATTGATTTTTGAATTAAAGTGTCAGTATTTGGACTTAATACTGCTGATCTTTCAAGGCAAGTCAGAAATGCCGAAACCAACGAGATGGTACATTCTTTCGTGACTGACCCAAAATTTGCACCGTGGTAACCAAAACGTTGTAATATTGTAACTGCATCGCGTCAATATTAAGGATGCTACAAACCCATTAGAGAGATCGTCGTAAAAAATTTTGTCTGCTTTGAAACATTTTGTGAACGCCTTCGAGTAAGAAAGAACAGAATAGATGAATACTTTGCGGATTGGGACTGGCAAAGCTGCCCTCTTTTGTCTACAGTATTTAGTTCCTTGTCTGAACAGAATAGTAGGGAACAGTGTTTCTTGTGGTAAAGATCGGAGATTGTGCTGCGCAACTTCATTTGTTTGCGAATAGCCTTGTGCTCAGGGTCGTAACTACCGCCGGTGCAATGCACCGGGTCCCCAGCACAAGGGGCCCGAGGTTTTTTTTTTTTAATTTCATATGTATATTTATTTGAATAGAATCACTACAAATTCATTAAACCACAACAGCCTGTTTCGTCGTTACCGGCTCTTCAGGTGGTTATACAGTAATCTAAAAAAATGAAAAAACAAAAACATTGCGATATAGATATTGACGACTGTAGCATACGTATTCAAATAGAAGCTGTCGTTGCATCTAAGGAACTACAAAAACTAAAACAGTTGTGTGTGACTGCGCAACTGTACAGTAAAAGCATAACCGGGCTTCTAGTAAATATACGGTAAAGGGGTTAATTAGTAGGTGGTCTGGGCGTCTTAATGGTTAAAAATAAAATTAGGTAAAAGCTCCCTGCTCGCTGGAGCGCGCGATGACGCTTCTACAAGGGAGGCAAAGATTAAAAAGGTACTTACTTATTTATTGTAGAACAGTTGCTTTAAATATTAGGACTACTACTGCACGCAAAAACTTTCTACCTGTTGGTTACTGAATTGGAAAGAAAAGTATATGACTACGGGGGAATCAGCTGTTAATTGCACAATGGGTATTATGACGTGAAAACAAATAAAATGGAATTTTTCAATAAATGTGAAAGGGTCAAGACGTAGATTGTAAACTGCTCTGGAAGGGTAGCGGAATATGGTTAATCGATAAGAAGGGTATAAAACAAATTAAATGAGTAGAACAGTGATCTACGGCCATATGCAGTAAGTGAAAAATACTTAATTTAGCTGATGTTTTGGAGTACCGCAGTTTATTTTTGATTTAACCCCTCTTAAACTGCGGCACTCAAAAACATCGGCTGAATTAAGTATTTTTCACTTACTGCATATGGTTGTAGATCACTGTTCTACTCATTTAATTTGTTTTATACCCTTCTTATCGATTAACCATATTCCGCTACCCTTCCAGAGCAGTTTACAATCTACGTCTTGACCCTTTCACATTTATTGAAAAATTCCATTTTATTTGTTTTCACGTCATAATACCCATTGTGCAATTAACAGCTGATTCCCCCGTAGTCATATACTTTTCTTTCCAATTCAGTAACCAACAGGTAGAAAGTTTTTGTGTGCAGTAGTAGTCCTAATATTTAAAGCAACTGTTCTACAATAAATAAGTAAGTACCTTTTTAATCTTTGCCTCCCTTGTAGAAGCGTCATCGCGCGCTCCAGCGAGCAGGGAGCTTTTACCTAATTTTATTTTTAACCATTTAGGGTCGCATGCACCAACGTTGGTTAACCCACGGTTAACTTAACCGCAGGTTAAATCAAAGGTTAACTCGATTTTGGTATGCACCAACTTTAACCGCTAGGTTAAATTGCTGAATTTAACCGAAAAGTTGACCCAACGAGGTGGCTGGGTTAACTCGCGCTGGACGTGAAAAAACACATGTTTTGGGCTATAGACTGCTGGGTATGCGGGTAATTATCTGTTGTATTAACAACAAACGATTGTATGCTTGAATGGAATAGCTTTTGTGTAGTTTGCAGACTGTAAAAGTTTGGGTAGGTTACGGTAGCCTACTGTTACCATCCAACCTTAACCTAGTCTAGTGGCTTTGGCTGTCACTTGAAAGACAGTAGTTAATTGATGGGCTATTGGTAATTTGGTAAGTTAGTAGACGTAACAGAAACTCATTACCTTGCGTAGCGTAATTGGCGACGTGAAGTGGCTAGCCCGCTTGTCCAAAATAGCGTCTTCTACACTGCTGTAGGTAACTTGTTCACCATGAACGAACCTAAAACCTAAACCAAGGCATGTAGCACAAATTTCGTAAAGAGCCAGGGTTGAAAATATGCCAAATTGTTTTGCTGTAAAAACCTAACGCTGTTCCTTTTTCCGTGGCTTATTTGCAACCCTATGAACCCAAGTGTAAACTGCTAGTCTAGTTGATTTGTATGAAAATACATATCCAGTAGGCTATATTAGACTAGCGCTTAACGTGGATTTACAAATAAATGGATTTTTATGATCAGAAAAAAGACAGTTGTTACGCAATAACGAGAGTTTTCTTCCGCCTTCTGCTAATCTAAAAATGAATAGCGAATTAGCCTATGGCTACGTTCAATGTCGTTGAAAACCTATATCGTGACTCAGCAATTTTTTGCGCAAAACCTCGGTTAGCTAACCACAACCTCCGAATAGTTGGTGCATACCGGTTAACTTTAACCAAGAGCCAGTGGTTAACTAACCGCGGTTAAGACTTAACCGGTGGTTAAGTAAACCAACTCTGGTGCATTCGACCCTGAGACGCCCAGACCACCTACTAATTAACCCCTTTACCGTATGTTCACCAGAAGCCCGGTTATGCTTTTACTGTACAGTTGCGCAGTCACACACAACTGTTTTAGTTTTTGTAGTTCCTTAGATGCAACGACAGCTTCTATTTGAATACGTATGCTACAGTCGCCAATATCTATATTGCAATGTTTTTGTTTTTTCATTTTATTTAGATTACTGTATAACCACCTGAAGAGCCGGTAGCGACGAAACAGGCTGTTGTGGTTTAATGAATTTGTAGTGATTCTATTCAAATAAATATAAATTAAGCTCTAGCTAGTGATAGTTATTGAGCACTCTGCCAGAGGAAATTGAGCCTCGCTTCGAATTGGAATTTCACAGGTATATATATATATTTTTTTAATTTTTTCAAAATTCAAAATTTCGAAAATTTATAACCATCTACTTTTTTCAAGTATTTTTTACATACCGCTGTCTTACGCCTGGTTGGGGACGTAGGATTTATCCGCTTTATTTAATGAGTTTTGCTTTGTGACGTAGTTATACGTAATGTCTTGTGATGGTTTCGAGACAGCAGCCGTTTAACTTGGTGCTTTATGACTTCACCCGTTGTCTGGCTTGGTTATATTGAGCAAATTAAATAGTAAGAATAAGCCCATCCACGCAAAGTTGCTAATTTTTTCTGGTTAATTTTGTCCGCTTCATTAAAATAGGTAAAAATTTATCGACCGTCGTCAAATTTATTTCAACGTTGTGGTTTTGAGTAACCACATTGTAGAACTCCAGCTAGTTTGTTTGTTTTGTTGCATATTCATCTTCCTATCACGAGAAAGCGATCAACGCGCTATACGAGCTCGCTTAGGAGTTGACGGCCATCTGTCTACCACACGAAGATGGGGTAATCCCGTTAAGTGTCTTTCCCAACGGCACAACAAGTAAACTTGCCGGCATGTTCTCCACACTGTCCCTTTGATGCTGAACTTCAAGCAGGGAAGCTGTGAATACCAATTTTAAAGTCATTGGTTTGACCCGACTCGGAATCAAACACAAGTCTACAGCGCTCCTGAGGTGTACGCTCTTACCACTTGGCCATCGGAGCTGTCAGCTGAGCTTAGAATTAGTTGACTGCAACATGAAGAAAAATTAGCAAAGCGGAGTGCATAAAAATTTTCTGATCACGTTTGTGCGTTGTTTGCTACTCAGATGCTCAAATCCAATCGTGGTTTAAGATAAGCTAGCCCAATTAAAATCGGCCAAAGAAATGGCTTTGTTTTTGATTATCGAATCGCGTCACTTGCTACTAATTTATCCTGACGTGTGTGCGGCACGCATAATGTATACATCCGTACTTGCGACAGTAATCATCTCCGATGGTCGAGTGGTAAGAACGACCGCCTTTGGAGCTGCAGACCCGGGTGTGATTCCGAGTCGGGTCAAACCAATGACTTTAAAATTGGTATTCACAGCTTTCCTGCTTGACGCTCAACATTAAAGGGACAGTGTGGAGAACAAGCCGACAAGTTTACTTGTTGTGCCGTTGGGAAAGGCACTTAGCGGAATTCCCCCATCTTGGTGTGGTAGATAGATGGCCGTCAACTCCTAAGCGAGCTCGTGATAGCGTATTGATCGCTTTCTCGTGGAAGGAGGATAAATATACAAATAAATACAATGCAAAGACGGACGAGAGGTCTTTTTCCAAACTCACACTAATCACAAGCTTCTTTAGAAGCTTAATGTTCTCAAGACAAACTTAGCGGTTTGGCTCTGCTGTCGTTAGAGAATGAACGAGCTCAAAATTTAGATTTTGGGAAAGTTATGCTACAGTTTGCCAGCGCAAAAGCAACACCAAAAATTTTTAATTAAATTGAGATTACGTGACTGGCAGGGGAGTCGGAACAGACAAATTTGCGTTTTTGACAAGTAATTGTTAGGTAATATTATTTGATTATATCTTTAGTTTGATCCACGGCGCCGTGGTTTGATCTATATTTTACGACTTTTATCAAAATTTCAAAATTTATAACAGAATCATTCAAAACGTACCAGGAATGTAGAAACAAACTGAGTATCGAACCTAGCATTTAGTTTTTTATGCGCAGTCTAATTGTGCCACACCATGATTAGTCTGCTATTTTTATACTTCACCACTAAGGTGCCCTTTTCAGATACTGTTCCTTTTTACCCCTTCAACAACCCTGACGATCGGCATCAACAAATTGCGTTTTATGAGTTGTCTCGTTCATGATGATGTAAGTGTAGGCTGTTACACGTTCATTTTTTGTGTTGAACGATGTATCCGCATCGCATAGCACATCTCCGTTTTACTTAAATATCGCAAATATTGCTCTCAAAGCGCCCTTGCCTCAAATATCAAAAGAAATTAGTTTACGATGTATATATATTTGATCAAACTTATTACACAATAAAAGAAAATGTTGTTGAAAAAATAGGGGCCCATAATAGATGTTTACACCGGGGCCTCAGCTGACCTAGTTACAGCCCTGCTTGTGCTGCTCGGCTCAACCCAAAATGATCTCCAGCAAGCTATGGAAAGATTTACATTATGGATTCTGGGCTTCCGAATAAAAACCAGTACAACAAAATCCTAATACTATTCCAATAGACTCGTGTAGCGCAGTGAAGGAAACCTATATTTCTATTTCATTGCATATTTATCCTCCTATCACGAAAAAGTGATCAATACGCTATACGAGCTCACTTAGGAGTTGACGGCCATCTGTCTACCACACCAAGATGGGGGAATGCCGCTAAGTGCCTTTCCCAACGACACAACAAGTAAACTTGCCGGCTTGTTCTCCCACAATGTCCCTTTAATGTTGAGCGTCAAGCAGGGAAGCTGTGAATACCAATTTTAAAGTCATTGGTTTGACCCGACTCGGAATCACACCCGGGTCTGCAGCTCCAGAGGCGGTCGTTCTTACCACTCGGCCATCTGAGCTGTTAAAATCTATTGTCAATCAAACAAACGAAAGCTTAATGCTTAGTTAAGCTTAAGTTGTTGATAGACCAAGTAGTTCACATCTGGGTAAACAATTATACTGCAACTTGTTTCCAAAATAATCCAGTCGTGACATGACGTATGTATTTGTTGAGACAACTTATGAAGAATTGTGATTTCTACTTTTTACGTATTTAGCGACATTTTACCGAATGTGACGTGATTACGACCATCTGTCGGATGACGCTAACGATCACGAAACAACCCTCAATAATGCAAAAAAATTTACAAGGTTTTCGCGCGTAGAATTTACAACTTGGTTATAGAAGCAGTAGCTTGATCACAATGTTTGCAAGAACAAATTGCAGTCAATTTACTACGACGCCGAAAAATGACATCATCAGTCTCATAAGCTGAGTCATTATTTCTTGGCTTTGTTTGTAGTGCGCCAAAACAGCTAGATTAAAAGGCTCGTAGGAAGAGAACCGTTTTATTTACACAATTTTGAGCCAACTCCCGCTGATGCATTTAAATCAGTTATCGCTTCCCTGTGCTCCCGTTTCCATTTTTATGGAGCCTACCACGAAACGTTTTGTGGCACTTTATAGCACATTGTTTAGTTGCAGCCAGTTGAACGTATTTAAGCATCATATATAACATTTGCCCCTGTAACAATATAACTGTTTAATATGTTTTTGTTTTGAATGCTTTGCCTACTGTGGAAGGTTCTTCTGGACCAGGGGTGGGCAAGCTTTTCACACGAAGAGCCAGATTTGGAACAACTTGAAGCCGCGGGGTGCACGTTGATTGGAAAATAGGGTGAAGACCTTTTTTTTGAAGATCACGGTCCACGCACGAATGTGATCCACAAAATAAAAAGTTTTCACCTCGTTTGTCTCGTTTTTTATTCCAACTTTGCACCGTTGAGGCTTAGTTTTTTGAAAATCACTGACATCCATGATCAATTATTCGGTGATATGAATTACGATTTGTCCTTAAAACACCGGTATGTTTCTTCAATTTCTGACTATGTCAATGTATGTGAAAGCAATGCTTTTTTTAACTTAGTATCCATTCCAACTCGTGTTACCCCTAATTCCCAAACTATTATTGATCATATTCTCACTAATGACAGCGAAAGCATCTTAACACCTGGTGTAATTTTGTACAAAATTTCAGACCATAATGCAATATCGTGTAATATAGCCAGCCCGAGATTTAATAACTCCAAAGCCAATTCCTCTTTTATGTTTCGTAACACTAAGTCAATTAACAGAGAAAATTTCTGCAAAGATCTTGATTCATCTCTGGCCCCGCTGGTCTATGAACTCACACACAGTTTTGTAACGCGTGAATCCCTAGATGATAGCTTTTGCAAGCTTGTTCAAACTTTATCTAAGGTGATCGAAAAGCATGCTCCTTTACAAAAGGCTTCACGAAAGCAAAAGCGTATTATGCAAAAACCTTGGCTGACCAAAGAATTACTGACCTCAATCAAGAATAAGCAAAAATTGCATAAAAATTTTTATATAAACGGCAATAACTTTGAAAAATCTTTTTATAAACAGTATGCTAATAAATTAAAAAGAGTGATAAATTTTTCAAAAAAATTGAGTTATAATGAGACCATTTCTAAGCACAAAGATAATCCCAAAGAATTATGGAAATTCATTAACTTGTTATTGCCTTCTAAAAACTGTTCTACTTTTCCCTCAACACTTAACACTGATAATTCCACTTTAAACACTCCTAACGAAATTACTCATTACTTTAATGAATATTTTACACAGATTGGGCAATCAATTGCTGAAAGCGTCCCGCAAACAGGTAAATATGAATTTAAGAATTATCTTTCAAAATCTGTACCTCAAACCATAGCTTTGCACAATCCCGAACCTATCGAAGTTTATAATATAATTAACTCTTTAAACTTGCACAAAGCTAGTGGACATGATGATATACCCTCTTTCTTCTTGCGCCTAGGAAACGAAGTGTTATCTTCCGTTCTGTCTGTATATTTTGGCCTGGCCTTTGATATTGGCCTTTTTCCTCAAATTTTCAAAACCGCGAAAGTCATGCCAATTTTTAAATCTGGGAGTAAACAACAAGCCAACAACTATCGACCCATTTCTTTACTTCCGTGCCTATCTAAAGTCCAAGAAAAACTGATAAAAACCAGACTTGTAAATTTTTTCAAAAATAATAATGTTCTCTACGAGTATCAATATGGTTTTAGAGAAAACCATAGTGTCGTTCATGCCCTCCTTGACGTAACAACTACCTCGTATGATGCGATCCAGAATAAAAATTTTACTGCTCTTCTGTTAATGGACCTTCGAAAAGCGTTTGGTACCGTTTCTCATGAAATTCTGCTAAAAAAATTGTCTCATTACGGCATCAGAGGGCGAGCATATGACTTTATCGAAAGTTATCTAAATTCACGTACCCAATTCGTTTCTATTAATAACTGTCAGTCCCAAACAAAACCCATAAATATAGGTGTACCACAGGGTTCTATATTAGGCCCCCTTCTGTTTCTTATTTATATAAATGATCTCCACAATGCCGTAACCAAACCTCGTCTTTTTGCGGATGACACTTGTCTTGTCTTGAGCAATCCTTCTCTAACTGCTTTAGAAACAAACTGCAATTTGGAACTAAAGAAGTTACAAAATTGGTGTAATGCGAACAAACTTCAAATTAATCCGAAAAAATCTGCTTTCATTTTAATTCCCCAAAATTACATAACTTAAATCCCGAAATCAAACTTTCCTATGGTGATTCTACCATAACCGGTCTAGACTCTATTAAGTATCTAGGAGTATCTTTAGACAAGAAACTTGATTTCAAGATACACATTGAAAATATGGTCTCAAAACTTTCTAAATCTATAGGAATCTTGAGCAAGCTTCGTTATGTTCTTCCGTCTTCTACTCTGCATCTCCTTTACTTTTCTCTTGTACATCCCCACTTACTTTACGATCTCCCGCTTTGGGGTAGCACATTCTCTTCTTACCTTGCTAAACTACAACGACTTCAAAATAAAGCAATCAAAATCATCTCAAACTCGTTTTCTTCTTCTATCACACCGCAATTTCATAAACTTGGCATTTTGAAAATACACGATTTGTATACGTATGAAATTTCTAAATTAATGCACCAACACTCGAAGCAATTACTTCCTTCTGGTCTCCTTTCCTGTTTTAACAGCCTTACAGCAATACACGATCGACATACTCGATCAAAAACGCAAAATAATCTCTATCTTCCTAAATACAGCACAAACCGTTGTCAAAAATCTTTCAAGTTTCAAGGGGCTAAGTTTTGGAATTCTCTCTCACCAGAACTAAAAACTCTATCCTATTCGCGATTTAAAATACTTCTAAAAAACAAATTTTTAGAAAGTTGCCGTTAAATATATATTTACAATTTTGCAGCACAATTAAGAGATTGCTTCTCATCTCAATGAATTACGGAAATCTTACCAACTGAAATTACTGCAGTATGATCCCAGGGTGGCTGCTTGACTTGTAGACCTTAATCGGTTCTTCGCAGTCTCCTTGTAGATGTAAAAATTTTTTTTCTCGTTAATATTGAACTTTTTTACTTGTCCCTTGTGTTGCCCTAACTTGTGTTTGTTTTCTTTTAAGACATCAACTAAATAAATTGCTACTGACTGACTGACTACTGACTGTCTGTAAAGGAAAAAAGGTCTTCCGCTCAATTCACGGTGGGAGTTTAAGTTTGTGTAAGTGCCGGCTGGCCAGAATAAAAGCACCGGCGGGCCGGATTTGGTTGTTCTGGACCGATGCGTTGTTTTCCGAAGTTTTATTCGTGGGATTGTGTCGTAAGGTGGCATTATGAAGTCATAATTTTCTACTGACGTATTTTTTTCGTGAATATTCTGGACAGATCTCTCCATTACATAATTTCACTGGGTCAAAATTTGTGCTTGTGACGTCACAATTGTATTTGCTATAGTTTGGTGTGAATTTTTACATGTCATATGATTTCTCTTCTTGTTTCTTTTTAAGAATGTTATAGAACGTTCTCGAACTTACATTTAGGGTATAAATAGGCGTGAATTTTCGAGCGTAGTTACTCGAGTGTAGATTTAGTGTGCGTAGAGTAAGCAATATTGTTGTATGCTGAAGGGTATAGCCCTTGTTGTGTAGTGTTACTGAAGTGAGCAGTGGTGCTTGTGTTTATTGAAAATTAGTACGGTGAGTACCGTAACTAAGTGAGTTAAGTTGGGTCGATTATTATATTCGTTTGGTGAAGAAGGTCTTGGTTTTTTCGTGAGGTCAGACCTAAGAACGGATTAATTACTACGGTTTGTCATACAATTCTTATCAATCGTCATGTCAGCGAAGTAATACAATTTCCTATTTCGCGTCATATTCGGGGCTCGTCCGGGATATCATTCTTCTTTATTCGGTTGATAGTTAGCGGATTGTCATGGCAACTGAAAACGGGTTTGTCACGATGGAAGATCTGAAACAGAAGGCAGAAGAAATCGGTCTTGAAGGGAAGGAGAAGACGAAGTTCTTGACCCAGGGATGGAAAATGATACGAGAGAATGAAGTACGGAAATTGAAATTGGCGGCAGAAGCCGAGAAAAGAAATTTGGCTGCCGAGGAACAAAAATTGGCTGCCGAGACCTAGGAACGAAAATTAAAATTGGCGGCAGATGCCGAGGAACAGAAATTGGCTGCCGAGGAAAGGAAATCGGCTGCCGAAGACGAGGAAAAGAAATTGGCTGCCGAAGCCGAGGAAAGGAAATAGAGCAGTGGAGTGCCCTAGCAAAGCATCTACGTCACAGAATGAGCCGTTTGGTCATGGCCGCCGGTCCTATTACATTAAATGTGGGGCAATGGGACATGAAGCTCATGAGTGCAAAACAGCATTACAGCGCTCTCAACCTGGATACAGAGCGGGGGGGAAGGGGGGGCGTGGCCCCGGGGGAAATCCGACCCAAGCTCAACGAGTTGCATGCGCGATGCAAGTGCCACGGAGAAATGACAAAAAAGAAGCTGAATTGGGGATGGAGACGCTAGAACTAAAGTCTGGAGAAAAGATCAAGGTGCTTAATGGTGCGTGTATGGCGGAAATTAAAGATAACATACCAGTGTTGTCGGGCAAGGTCGGAGGTAAGAAAGTGGAGGTGTTGCGGGATACTGGATGCAGTGGAGTGATTATTAGGAGAGAGTTAGTGGATGAAACGGATTTTACCGGAAAGATGGGACATATCATGACTGTGGATCGCACGGTTAAGCAAGCTCCCATGGCTGAAGTAGCAGTAAACACACCATTCTGCGTTGGAGCTGTTGAAGCCTTGTGCTTGCAGGACCCCCTCTTTGACTTAATCATTGGAAACGTACCTGGAGCTAGAAGGTCAGACGATCCAAATCCAGAATGGGGAGTGATGACGACGGTGGCTACAAGAGTGCAAGCACGGAGTGGCAAAAACCCCAAACCACTTAAGATGAAAGAAGTGGCGGATAAGATGTCGATTAACAAGAAAGAACTCATCAAGATGCAGCAGGAAGACCCCACCTTGCAGAAGTCAAAACAATTGAAAGGAACCGAAACCAGGCAGGGATATGTGGTCTCAGATGAGAAGCGAGGAGGAATTTGGTACCGGATACGTCATAGGAAGGATGACGTCGGAGACCTTTGTACACAGATCTCGGTTCCGAAATCTTTAAGAGAAAGAGTAATGGGAGTGGCTCATGACTCTCCTTTTGGGGTACATTCGGGGGTGAAGAAAACGGAGGATCGAATTCAGACCAATTTCTTTGGGCCAGGTTTGCACGAGGATGTTACCAGTTTCTGTCGGTCTTGTGATGTTTGCCAGAAGTCTGTCGCCAGAAGCTCAGTGCCACGGGTACCTTTAGGGGACATGCCATTGGTTGATCAACCTTTCAAGAGAGTGGCAATAGATCTAGTGGGACCTATAGCGCCGGCTAGCGGCAAAGGGCACAGGTACATCCTGACCTTAGTGGACTATGCGACAAGATACCCAGAAGCTGTTCCGCTGAAGAACATCGATACAGAGACTGTAGCAGAAGCGTTGTTAGACATGTACAGTCGGGTTGGAGTACCGGAGGAAGTTCTGAGCGACCTTGGAACCCAGTTTACATCGGACTGCATGAAGGAGGTATCTACGTTACTGTCCATCAGGAGACTTACGACTTCCCTTTACCATCCCGCTTGCAACGGATTAGTGGAAAAATTCAATGGAACCTTAAAACGGATGTTGAGAAGGTTATACCACTGGACCATAGACTTTCTATCACAGAGACTGGAAACTTAGCGCGAGAGATAAAGGCGTGTATAATAGAAGAAACAAACTTTGCTCCTGGACGTAGCTTTTTTTTTGCACGCTCGGTCTATTCTGTATACTTAATTCGCTAGCGCTGAATAAGCTCTAGCGAAACAATAGGTTATACTGTATAGTGTACAAAAATAACGATCAAAATTTAACTGATAATAATGTTAGTATTTGTGATGACTGGTGTGTAGGAAAGGTGTGTCAGTGTTGCAAACAGATCGATTTTGTTTAGTTGATCAAAAAATATAACGTTAATTTCTGTTTCATTCGAAAAGAAAACATTTTTAAGTAAATGCGACGTCATATTTACGTTTAAAAATTCTAAGAGTTTTGTAGAAACGTTAGTTTGAAATTGAAAATTTGCTTTAGCTTATTTAGTGCATATACCTTTGGTAGGGGTTTTTAAGAAAACTTTACCTGCAATGTAAATACAAAAGGTTTCGATTTCTTTAGCGAATTTAAGCATGTATGGAATTTTTTTGAAACAATTGCCTGAAATATTTTATAATAGCTTTGAAAAAAGCTGTTTTCGCGTTAGGCTTCAAGAAACCCTCTGTCATAACTCTTTGAGAGCTTTGAGAAAAGCTGTTTGTCCCAGTCACTGTTTTTGAGTAGCTTTGAAAAAAGCTGTTTGTTCCAGAAGCTTTTCGTGACGCACTCTTCAGTGGGTAATCGTGTCAAAGTGGAAACGAAAGAGCAAGGTCTGGCGATTGTTGAGTATCAGTTTCGGGCGGCAGCGAAGCGGTAGTTACATTGACGAATCCAATCGAGCGCGGGAAAGTCACGCACAGTTCTGATTGGACACGCACAGTTCTGATTGGACAAGCCGAAACTGATATTCAAGAATCGCCAGACCTTGCTCTTTCGTTTCCACTTTGACGCGATTACTCACTGACGAGTGCGTCACGAAAAGCTTCTGGAACAAACAGCTTTTTTCAAAGCTACTCAAAAACAGTGACTGGGACAAACAGCTTTTCTCAAAGCTCACAAAGAGTTATGAGAGAGGGTTTCTTGAAGCCTAACGCGAAAACAGCTTTTTTCAAAGCCAACCAATTATTGCAATATTTTATGTGGTGGGGAACTGTTGGAATTATCTAATTTAAAATGTCATTGACGACTTTTGTCTTTTTCGCATATTTGGTGACACTTATCCAAAGAAGTTTTTCAAACATCTTCATTTGTCACGAAATTCCATAAAGTATGAGCCTTGGCAAACTGTTTAATTTAAATACAGTACATTCATTTCTTAATGAAAAAGTTCAAACTTTTAGAAATAATGTGAGGACTAGGGATTAAGTTACTGCCAATACGATTGTACAATTTCAAAATCAAGCATTTCATAAAACTCTATCGTAGTGTTGAAAAAACTGCTACAGATGGGGACGACTTTGTTCCTTCATAAATAGATCTAAAGGAAAATTGATTATGCACCTTGACGCTTTCTTGTGATAGGAGGATAAGTATGCAAATAAATAAGTTGATAAAACCTAGCTTATAGATTTTCAACACGTTGTGTAAACTAATGTACTCAAACGATATGCTTAGCAATTCAACGATATGCTTAGCACTGCGATTGCGAATGCTATCACGAAGACCCGGCACCAGAGCAGACGACTTAAGGGGGCTAAAGTTTGAAATTAAGCACAAAAGCCGCTGTCTTCAAAAGAGTAAGCTTGTTAATTACGGGGGCAGGCTTCTCCTGGCCTCCTTTGGCGCCGGCCCTGTTATCAAGAATTTACAGTATAGATAAATTTTGTAGCAAAGAGGAGGGTGATCATTTTTTTATTAAGTTTTTTATTGTAGGGACAAAAAATCAGCGGCAACATTGTCGTTGTGTGTATAGAACGAATTCAGACTTGCGAGAAATTTCTGTCATGTTGAAGCTTTAAAATAAAATTTATTTCTCGCTTTAGTAACTCTGTCAAGCCATTGCGAAATTCTTATCCAAAAATGCAACAACAAAGCTTGGGGAGATTAAATAATTACTGAACCAATAGTCTTCTGATCATTGCTATTGCGTAACCTTATGCTCCAGTCCGCAATATCTCACCTGCAGAGCCAACAACGAGAGCCTATGTAAATAATTATTATAAGCGGAGATAATTAATCGTATTACAATGATTATCACTACTTCAAAAATAACTATATCGCAGGTTTAATAACCAAAATTAATAAAGCTCAGTTATAGTTCTTATGTAACATGCCATTTGTTGTTGGCTACCAAATGAAGGTATGATGACCGCATCACTGAAGCTTCAAAAATATCGACAAGACAACCCCGACTAAGGCATGAAAACTTTTCTTTACAGTTGCAATTATACTTTTCAGCTGGCGCTGAAAGTTTTGTACACCATATGCAATCGAATATACGCTTTATGTTTCCATTTTCGTGCAAAATGTGACGTATAATAAAAACGCTTGCTTTATTGCCCAACCAACTTTTGATAAAAATGAAGTAGCAGAGACAGGCGATATATTCTTGAATTTCTAAATTTTGCGGTTTAAATTATAACAGCATATCGCAGTAATAAAAAATTCTGTTGAGATCAACACCACTGAAAAAAAAAAAAACGCAGCCGTTTCAAGAAAATTACGAAGAAGAGACGGGCAGCTCACAACTCGCATGCATACGCACTTTATATCTTTTAAAACCGTCATATTGCGTACTATTTCGGCTAATTACTTTTACTTTTTTGCAAAGCGTATTGTGTTTATTCAACGCAAATTCTTAATTAGAGTTTCATATTTTAGATTTTACGATACTATTTTATGTACAATTCCTGCTGCCTACTTGCAATCGCTCACAGAAGGCTATAGTAGCTTAGCGTTTAATGTGCGAGATCGTCCAGACATCGCTGTCGACCCAGAACAACTGAAGCGTGAGAGAAAAAAGGCATAATTCTAAGTTTCCAGTCTATATAATAGAAAGTCTATGGTTGGACGAGACAATGAAGCTGGCTCAAGCCGAACTAGAAAAGAACCTAGGAAGAAACAAAAACTTGTACAATCAGAAAGCAAAGAAACGGAGTTTCCAGGTGGGAGATAAAGTCTTGGTTTTACCTTCCACTGACCAAAACAAGCTGCTTATGCAATGGAAAGGTCCGTTTGAGATCAAGGGAACCAAATGGGTAAACAATTACCAGGTCGAAGTCAACAAGAAGGTGAAGACGTACCACATCAACATGTTAAAGCTTTATGTGGAGAGAGGTAGGATTGAAGAGACTGCAACGCCTGGGCCGAGAAGATATACCAGGGGAGCCTCGGGGAGAAACCCAGGTGGGCTGCGGATGTGTCCAGGGCGTCCAGGGGGGCCATCCTCAGACGTCTGCAGTTGGACAAGTAGGGACAAATTTGGTAGGAGTAGAGAGGGATGTTGCTGAGGAGGTTAGTGTTAATGAGAAGGACTTGCTGGGGCTGGTGACGTTTCAATCGAAGGAAAGCATCCAAGATGTGTGCGTTGGGGCAGAGTTAAATGGTGAACAGCGGAACGAAGTGATGGAATTTCTAAGAAGGTATGAGGAAATCTTTACGGAAATCCCAGGCCAGCGTGATTGAGCATAAGATTGATCTTACTGACGATCGCCCGATTAGGTGCAAGCCTTATCCTTAGTCTTATGCCAAGAGAGGTGAGCTTTGGGAGGAGATAAAGAACATAATGAATACCGGAATCGTGACGGAATCAAGCTCGCCCTATGCTTATCCGCTGTGCGTCGACTATCGAAAGCTCAACTTAGTTACGGTCGCAGATCCAGCGCCAATGACTACGGCTGAGGACTTGTTTGGGAAGTTAGGAAAGTGCCAATATTATTCGACAATAGATCTGAGTAAAGGATATTGGTAAATACCGATCGCTGAGGAGAATATACACAAGACCGCGTTCGTGACCCCGGATGGCTGTAATGAGTTCCTGCGTATGCCGTTTGGAATGAAGAACTCAGGAGCAACGTTGGTTCGTGGCATGAGGAAGCTACTTCAAGACATGGACAATGTCGAGTGCTATATAGACGATCTGATTGTCTACACAAAGGACTGGGCCACTCATCTGCAGGTGCTTGATAAACTTTCGGAAAAACTAAGACAAGCAGGCTTAGTTATTCGACCTACCAAGTGCGTATTTGGCATTTCCATCAACGAAGAGAATTTGGAGAAGATGCGCGGTGCGAAGAGACCCACTACAAAAAAAGAGGTTCGATCGTTCTTGGGTCTTGCCAACTACTACCGCGACCACATGCCGTCATTCGCGGCAATTGCGGCGCCACTAAGTGACTTGACAAAAAAGGGACTGCCGGAAAGTGTGAGATGGGAAGATGCCCAAGAAAAGGCATTTGTGACGAACCTACGCGAAAGCCTGGTGCGCAGGCCCATTCTGCGTCTGCCAGATCACAACAAGACTTCATTTTGCGTACCGATGCGTCGAACTGTGGACTTGGGGCTGCGCTTATGCAGGAACACGGAGGAAGATTTTTTCCAATCGCGTACGGAAGTAAGAAGCTGACATCTGCAGAGCGGAAGTATTCCACCATCGAGAAAGAGTGTTTGGCCATTGTGTGGGGAGTATCGAAATTTCGTCTGTATCTGGCCGGTAAGCCATTCGTTTTACAAACTGACCATTAACCCCTCACTTTTCTAAAGGATGCCAAGTTTCGAAACGATCGAATTATGCGATGGGCATTAGCACTACAGGAGTACGACTATACCGTGAAAAACATTCCAGGCAAAGGCAATGTTGTAGCGGACTATTTAAGCCGCTTAGTGACTGATTCTGAAAATTGTTAATTTGCGCCGTGTTTTGAAATTTGTTGTGTGAAGTAATTATGTAAACAAGTGATATCGTTTTTTTGTGTGTGTATTATATTTTCCGTTGGATAATACTTTTAACAAGGGGGGGAGTGTAACGATATAACTGTTTAATATGTTTTTGATTTAAATTTTTTTTCTACTGTGGAAGGTTCTAGACCGATGCGTTGTTTTCCGAAGTTTTGTTCGTGGGATTGTGTCGTAAGGTGGCATTATGAAGTCATAATTTTCTGCTGACGTATTTTTTTCGTAAATATTCTGGACAGATCTCTCCATTACGTAATTTCACTGGGTCAAAATTTGTGCTTGTGACGTCACAATCGCATTTGCTACAGTTTAGCGTGAATTTTTACATGTCATATGATTTCTCTTCTTGTTTCTTTTTAAGAATGTTATAGAACGTTCTCGAACTTACATTTAGGGTATAAATAGGCGTGAATTTTCGAGCGTAGTTACTCGAGTGTAGATTTAGTGTGCGTAGAGTAAGCAATATTGTTGTATGCTGAAGGGTATAGCCCTTGTTGTGTAGTGTTACTGAAGTGAGCCGTGGTGCTTGTGTTCTACATTCCCTCTAAGCTGCGCGGCCGCGCAGCTGGCCAAGAACCCCCGCCACTGCATAAGTATTGACAGCAAGACAAGTTAAATACGTGATTTCAATTAGAAGCAAGCCCCACCCTTGAGATTTGACTATACTGTTTTACAAATTCAAGGTGCAATCAGTTAATTGTGCAGTGATACCATGAAATTCTACTGTGCCCGTACTCAATCGAGCATATTTAGGTTTGACAATCTCAATGGTAATATAAAACGCATTGCCGTTAAAAACTCGTGACAAGAAAACGGCATGTTGTTGACAAAATGAAGATGTTTCGTGAAAGTACTGTTCTGACAAGGGAAGGGTTAAGCTAATAAGCACAAGGCATGTGATAGTTAGTTGTGTGCAGGAGCGTATTTAGGGGGGAGTCATTGTACCATGCCCCCCTCTCTTGACTCTGCTTTTCAGGAAAAAAAGAACAAAATTAATGGTGCCAAGTGTCTAAAATATGCCAGACTCTTTTGATGGTTTCTGTAGCTTATGGTGAGGGCGGATCCAGGGGTTAGAATGAGAGGTATGCAACTGTGCATCCTCCCACTAGCCGTTCTCAAAAATGTTTTTGATGTAGGCCTATAGCCTACAATTTTTCCATAATTTGAAACCTCTTTGATAGCGATAAGCCTTACGCCATTAGCACGCATAATCGAAAATGTGCGAACAAAATGCATCATATTTGGCGAAGCACTCAGAATTGGGGTCAAAAAATTGAAACAAAATATGCGTGAAAATTGTTCAAAAAGCACTAAAATAGCCATTATAGCATGTAAATTTTCAAAATTTTTCCGGGGAAGCATGCCAGCGGACCCCTCTTGAATTTTTCTAGTTTCTCAATCAGCTTCAAATTACAGTAGTTCTTCCGAAAAAAAAATACGCTTGAAAAAAATGCGGAAATTACGGCCCCCTCCTTTTTAAAATTTCTCGCTACGCCACTGGTTGTGTGCTAAAATGAAAAATACACAGAACACATGAGGTTAAAGGAGAGAATGAAAAAATGGAAGGTAAGAGGTTGATGAAACCGTGACCTCGGCAGGCAGAGCTACGCACCAGGCCAGTTGCCACTAGGACTGTATTCGTTCAAAATGTTGTGTTCTTTTCTATTTTTTCAAATTTTCTGCACAGACCTTTTTCTTGGAGCTCACACAGCCTTCCATTCTGCGCACACTAAGCAAGCTCTTGTAGGGAACGTTGCTTGTGTTTATTGAAAAGTAGTACGGCCATTCAAAAACATAATTTTTTTGCAGTTTTTTAAGCTAAAGTGAAAATTTTGGGTTTATTGCCCCTTTAAGTTCATCAACAAAGCCCTTTTCACACTATTAACCCATAACTCCCACTCGATTCTTAAAATTTTTATTATCCTTGATTAGGCTACGTTTATTTTCCATGACACACTGCCGGGTATATTGTCGTCATCCTGGACATCGATGGCAGCAATCATTAAAGCATCAAACTCGTTACTAATTTGATGTAGGTAGCTCTATACTACCTTAACATGTTTGTGACGGGTGTCTGCTATTAGACGCTCCGTATTAAGATACTTTGCTCTCAGGGTCTTTAGCCTAGTAACTACGTTATCATCGTAACTATCAATCATAGCCACAAATAAAGCAACCATTTAAAAAATTCAGAACAACAGTAAAATAGGATTACCAACAATTTGAACAACGTTACAATCAATCAAATACGAGTTTAGATAAAATTATGCCACACTTGACACTTAACGGTTTACTTTACGGACTCATTGTCCAAGTCCTTATAGAGTAATCCAAATTTGTTATTTTTTAATTAATCTCATACCTGAAGATCTCTTTTGAAAAATCGAAACTCCAGGAAAACTCAAGGCTCCGTCGACGTAAGGACGAAAAAAATGATAATCGGTTACCCTTTTTCGTGCACTCAGCGTTAGTGTACACCCGGTCTATGTCGTGCTTGCATTGCTCGGTGTCGCAATTAATCGTTATAGTCTTTCGAAATCAAATAACTCAAACAGGGTACTTTTGATTTTCTTTTAAACGATCCCACTCGTTGTATGACTTTATGCTTCGACTTTTTAAGTTTTTTGAAACGATGTTCTCAATCTGCCTCACTAGGTTGGGTTAGCTTGCAGATAAGACAAGAATTTATTGCAACCAAAATATTTATTGCAACCTTCGAAATACTCGCAGCATACACGCACGTCCACAGTACTTCATTTACACTCACGGTTTCGAAAAGATTCTAGACCCAACCTTTGTCTCCAAGGCAAACTAAAAACCAAATTAGGCTAACAAAGCCAAGTACTTCAATATTTCCTACCTATATAACTAGGCTTATTCTGCTTATTCAAATAGAATGCAAAGAAGAGCTGTTAAAGGGGAACTTAAGTACAAAATTATTTTTTCCAGAAAGGTATTAAAAAATACGACGAATTCAAAAATGGCATTAAAAGTTTTTATATGCTCTTATTTTAGTTAACAAAAAATCGGCGTTTCAAGTTATAAGACGATGACATTATGAGTGTACATTTTACGCATTGACGCGTGCAAAAATTACTGCTACATTGTTCGTCAACCGAAATCTCTTGGTCTGACCAAAGGTCAATTATTGCAACTGTAGCCTAACTTTTGCACTCGGCAATGCGTAAAATGTACACTGCTATGTCATCATATTAAATTTTAAGCGCCGATTTTTCGTTAACTAAAAACATTTAAGAACTTTTAATGCCATTTTTGAATTCGTCGTATTTTTCAATACCTTTAGTGAAAAAATAATTTTGTACTTCAGTTGCCCTTTCAATTGAGTAGTACTCTCACATACCTGGCAGCAGCCCTAAACCTTACCTGTCCTGTTTCAAACTGCTACCAGAATTCAGTCCAACTGGCAACTCACAAAGCATTTGCTCCCAGTCCTATTTTTCTCAAATTTAAGCTGATCAGACACAAGCAGGAAAAACAGAACACAAACAGACGTAAATCAACGTAATTAACGCAACTAATAATAGGGATGTGCCTCAAGGAAAATTACTCGGACTCGCCGAGTAACGAGTATTCACGACATTACTCAGCCGAGTCCGAATCCGAGTATCTACGACGCCAAAATATGAACTTGAAATTAGGTGAAGAGCAAAAAAATAAAAGGGTCATCACGTCCGTAGAAGTCCTAATTTCGACTCAAATTCGGATACAAAGCAAAAAAAAGGCCAAAATGATAATGGTTTAATACTCGGATTCGGTCGATTCCGAGTAATGCCTTATTACTCGGCCGAGTACTCGGACTCGACTCGGCACATCCATAAATAATAAGCACATTCCTTCACACGCAGACACCTTTCAGGCGTCACAAACACGTAGCTAGTGAGAGTCAATAATAATTGTGATTACCTTTTCAAATATGACGATAAAAGTTACCTCACCTCTCAAATTTTTTTCTGAACTCTTCTTAAAACTTTAATATAGCAAAACAATTTGCTGCAAATATAATGCTCATATCAGCGAACGGATATTGAAGGACAGAGGAAAGCGAAGTCTGCTGGGTACAGAGTGACTTCACTTAATAAATTTCAAGTGGCTCAGGATTAACCTCCACAACTTTTGTGCAGAAAAGGCATGAAAATGAAAATGTGGAACTGAATGAAGATGATCAATGCGAACACGAGGTACAGTACTGGCGCAAATTTTTAATCAATAATGACAAATTTCTTGCTTGTGAACATAGGTGGGCAATGTGGGAGGTTAGAAGAGCTCTAAACCCATTCTTAAAATTATTTCAACTTTTATTTCACAGTACAGGACTTTGCTGTGCATGGTAAAGCTTACAATGTTTCATGTTGTGGCTAATGTTAGTTTGTTAGGCTGAAATAAACAATATATCAATCCCCTTTTGCAATAAATACGACAGAAGTATGTACTAAGCACAGGCAGAAGCGGCAACGTGACGATAGCGCTAATAAGATTTATGCCGTGATCATATTATCAGTTTATCAGGTAGTTTTCAACAGCGAAGTACTGTCGTCATTTTGCAAAACCTAACGACTGCAATATTTCCGCTTTTCTAGTTTTCGTGAAAAAGCACTTTTTGTGTTTTGTGATTTTACAGGACTTTAATCTTTCAAGAGAGAGGTTTTTAGCTATGACATAGTATCACACTCTGGATTGAAGTTTTTTGTATTAGTTTTTGTGGAATGCTCTTTGTTTGTTTGTTTTTTATCCGTCCTTGTTAGGTGTTGCTCAATGAGTCTCTGAATAATATTTTTAAGCTTCATTTATAATTTCCTAACAGAATTCAGTTTTAACATTTTCTCGTAGTAAACGAACAAACTTGGAGTTAATAAAAAATTTATTTTATCTTTAAACTTCACTCGTTAGGTTTCGCATCATGCAGTCCATTATTTTATAGTTAGTTGAAAGAGCATTTCCTAACCATTTTTATGACGTCATGCTCTTGCAGACGAAGCTAATAATACATATTTATGACGTAATAGTAATAATTTTATGTTGGGTTACGCAAAATATTTTTCTAGACTATAACAAAAAGCATGGGCGGATTAAGAGATCGCGGGGCCAAAGGCAGATAAGAGTGCGGAGCCCCTCAGTTATAAGAGGCGAAACCAACTAATATTCTTTTGGATATTAAAGTTTATTGACATTACAATCAACCAGAAATTGTATAAAATCTATCAAACTCAGGTTGGGTCGTGCTTAAAAAGATGTTAATGTTGACAGCAAACTTTTATTGCGGCCATGAATTTAGATCAAAGAGGTTGAGTCTAATTTGCTGTTTTGACTTATTAAAAAAAGTGAAATGTTTTAATTTTGTTAAGAATTTCCTTAGAAATTAATTAAAAGGTCAAGCATTCTATAAAATTTTCGCACTGTTTCGTTTAAGGGGTAAATAAACAACCCAGAAAATATAATGAACAACACAGAGAGTGCAACGCTAAGGCTATAGTTGTTCCACTAGCTTCTACGGCTTGGTCTGTCATTGTTCAAACATTGAATGGATGTAAGATCAGCCAACAGCTCGTTTGCAGTAGAAAAAAACTGGATTATTTTCTTACACTTGCTTTCAGCTTCTTTTGATTTTTTGATTTTGCCTCTCTTTCCTCTTTTCTTTTACGTATTTGACTTCCACTCTCATATTTTCGACCTAAGTCACGAATTCTTACTGTCATAAACATTTTTATATGCTAGTTCTCGTGCTGCAATACAAGATTGGAGGGTCAAAAGATGGAAAACATCTTGGAGAAAACAAAAGGACTGCTTGAGAACAAAAGAAAATGTAGAGTGGGCTTCGCCCCAGATAACTCAACGACTTTTGAGGCTCAAAAGACCTAGATTAAATGAAATGTTGCAAGTCCTCACAGGTCACTGCAACTTAAAGAAACACAGGAGCACCATGGGACATGACGTATCATCGACATGTCCAAAATGTAACCTGGAAGAAGAAACTCCAAATCACCATGTTGTAGAATGCACGTTCTACCAAGCCCTACGAAAGAAGGTTTTTGGTGAAGAAAAAACAGCCATAAAATCAGTGGTCGGAAAACTAAATATAAACCTACTGGCAAAGTATCTGCAGCAGGCCGGAAGACTTGCTGAATACGGCCAGTAGTAAATTACATAAACGTGAAAGCGGTGAAAGTAGTAATGGGCCTAAATCATAGATGGGCAAGTTAATGCAAAACGTTAGCTTCGTTAACCACTACTTCGTTAACATAGTTATGTACCTCCGTTAGCGTTAATTCATTAAATTCAGCTATAATTAACGGAAGTTAATTAAATTCGTTAAAAAGTTATATTTGACCTAGATCGGCATTTCTTTTTACAAAAAAGCTTAAAATTTTTTAATATCAATATTTGCGTAAGCATTTAAGCAATTATTCCGCTCACAAGCAATATGTTTTGTTTTTATCTCGCTTTTTGACCTCATTGGTCGTATTTGGCTAGTTAATCGATGTCGAACTTAACCAACAATAAGAGAAATTAGCGTTTACAAAAATTTGACGGAAGTTACCAAGCACTAACGGAATTTAATTTAGTCCGTTAATTTCAAAAAAAAAATTAACTAGTTAATGAAAAAGTTAGCTTCGTTATTAACGAATTAACGAAATTTTGCCCACCTCTGGCCTGAATATTGGCCTACACAATGTGTCAGTGAGGGTTGAACCTGGTCAGTCTCCTCTGGCACCACCGCCCTTTAATCATAATAATAATACGCACTTTTAAGTATGAAACACCTTGCAGTGGTCACGGAAACTCAGCTGCTTTAATCTCTTCAAATTAACTTTAAGCATTGCTGTAAGTACCGATAATTTTTTGTAATTCCGAAATTTGGCTAACTTTGTTTTAAGTTCAACGGCTCAGATGGCCGAGTGGTGAGAGCGTCCGCCTCTGGAGCTGTGGACTTGGGTTTGATTCCGAGTCGGGTCAAACCAATGACTTTAAATTTGATATTCACAGCCTCCCTGCTTGACGTTCAGCATCAAAGGGACAGTGTGGAGAACAAGCCAGCAAGTTTACTTGTTGTACCGTTGGAAAAGGCACTTAGCGGGATTTCCCCATCTTGGTGTGATAACAGATGGCTGGCGACTCCTAAGCGAGCTCGTATAGTGCATTGATCGCTTTCTCGTGATAGAAGGATAAATATGCAACTAAATACAAAATACAACGGTGTGAAGATCCGACACTCCGAATCCTTTGAAGTTATCCGTCTAGTTTTCTAATATCATACTTCATCGCCTATAGCTTATTAAGTTTCTAGGGACTCCAAATGTAGCTTATAATGAAATGGCAGCAACTTATAAATTTATATTACCTTTTTGAATTGCTTGTAAATTTGAACAAATTTAGATTTGTCTGCCCAGTTTGCACGCTGCTACGAATAGGCCAGAAAACCTAAGATTTTTTAAACATTTGACGGTCGTTCGCACTTCGCAGCCACTAATGCAAATGCAATAATACCTGTCTGTACCGTGATATTACAGTCAATTATTCATTGAAAGTTTGTTCTAAATTTTTGCGTACTGGTTTTTACTGTACCGGTTGGTAAATATTTTGATTTCTTAGTTTAAAGTTTGCTAGTGATGTAGATGATAAGGCTGTAAATGTATTTCAATCTAATTCAATAGTTAATAACGCTAAAAATTAGTAAATGCGCGGACCCACCCAAAGTGTGGAGCCCGGAGCAACTGCCCAGTTTGCCCATTGCTTAATCCTGCTCTGTCGAACAAGTCGTCGTCGTCGTTTGGCGGGGCATCTCTTCCAAGACAGATGGAAGGACCAAGGCCGAGGGTTTATCCTTTCACCACCCTGGCCACCAAACTGCTTGGGTCAGATGCTGACTGTAAGGGACTTCAGCCAGCATCTTGTTTCGTCATCCAAAACCATTAGACCAAACATACCTCGGGGTGCTCGATGTATGGGACACTGTGAGATGATGTGATCTGCGGTTTGTTCACTGGCACCACACTCACAATTCGCTTGAGGAGCGAGACCCCATTTGTACATGGACGAACAGAAACGTCCAACACCAGAACGCAGACGGTTGAGCTTGATCCAGGCTGCCCTCGGCAGACCCATACCCAAGGGTCTGGAGCTAGCCTTGGGAATGAAAGCGTGGAGTGACAATGCGTTGGCAGAGTACTCCATGTCCCATTTCGTGTTCGTCCACTGGGCTGCACGGACGTCCATCTCAGAAAGACTGTCTAGTAATTTCCGAGCAGCAGGTACAAATGAGCGTCTAGATTTCAATCTCTCCCTACATACGTCCTGTGACTCAAGAAACTGGCCATGTAAGATGTGGTCAGGGTCCAAAGAGCTGCGGTTGGCTAGGGAGAGTGTCGCTCCTTGGCGGCGAAGCTCAGCTGGCTGGATGCCTGAAAGAACCGGAAGGTAGACCGATGGAGTGGGACGCAGGCACCCAGTGACAATGCGCAAGGCGTCATTTATTACACTGTCGATAAGCCGTGTGTGCACGCTGCGGCACCAGACTGGTGTGCAGTACTCGGCAGTCGAGTAGACCAGAGACAGGGCAGCTGTGCGTAATGTCTTAGCGCTAGCACCCCAACCTGTTCCAGCAAGTCGCATCAACAGTGAGACGCGAGCTCATAACTTCTTGCGCAATGCTTCCAGGTGAGGACGATATGTGAGGGATCTGTCCAGTTTGACCCCAAGATAAGTGGGAACTGGACAGAAAGGTAAGATCTTACCGATGTTACAGACCTTAAGCTCACGCTTAGCCTCTCGATTGTAGAGGTGAAAGGCCGCCGTCACCGTTTTAGTGTGGCTAAGCTTCAATCGCCAGGTCTGGAGATATTCCGAGAGTGTAGTCATGTCCTGGCTTAGAGTCCTTTCCAACTCCTACCATTCTCCAGATGTATGAAGTATCGCCAGGTCGTCGGCATAGGCGAACTTCTTGGAGGTTATGGAGGGGATATCATATGTATAGATGTTGAAAAGGAGGGGGGCCAGGACCGATCCCTGGGGGACGCCATTTCTCAGGCGTCGTAACCTGCTAGACTTGCTGTCGCCAGTTGTAAGGGTGAAGCTTCTGTTGCGGATCAGCTCCATAATCATACGAACCATGTGCTTGTCCGGCAGAAGCCGCAACAGCTTGCAGGTGAGGCCACGGTGCCAGACAGTGTCATAGGCAGCTGTCAGGTCGATAAAGACGGCACCGGCCTTCTTTTTCGCTTCGAATGCATTCTCAATGCTTTGCGTGAGCAAAGTGACTTGATTCACGGTGGATCTTCCGCGTCGAAAACCCGCCTGTTCCCGTGGGAGCAGAGGGTCAATAAGAGGTTCGACGCGGGCGTAGATAAGTCGCTCGAGAATCTTGTAGGGAACACAGAGCAAGGAGATCGGACGATAGCTTCTTGGGTCCTCTACCGGTTTCGAAAGCTTTGGGACCGCTACTACTAGCGCTCTTCTCCAGATCTTAGGAATTTTGAGGTGGTGCAGGCAGGAAGATAGGAAGCCACGTAGCCAAGATTTTAAGCCGGCTCCAGCATGGATTATTAGCTGTCGAACAAGTTATGTTTTGTGAACCCTATAACTCAGAAACGGCCAGGTAGTAACTTTTGAAATTTTTACCAAGATGGAGGAGAATCATAAAAGAATACAAAATATGCAAAAAAATTGTTTTTGCAAAAAATTGACTAGTTAGGTTTTGCGAAATGACGGCAGATTAACGCCGGGGAACCGGCCGTTTGACATAATGGTTCAAGACATTGCTATCGCTGCGTGAGGTCTGGGATTCAATTCTTGGTCAGGTCAAATCGGACTAAGAGTGGAATGCACCAAGTTAACCACTGGTTAAGAGTTAACAGCGGTTAGCTAACCACTAGCTCTTGGTTAAAGTTAACCGGTGTGCACCAACTGATGTTACGTCTAATTAGCTAACCACGATTTGGCGTAGGAATTTGCTGAGTCACAATACAATTTTTTGGAACTCCGCAGTGCACAATAGAGCTGTTTAGTGCAACGTCACAATACCCATTATTTTAATTACAAAAATAAGAGCCATTAGTATCTAAAACATTTGAAATTTACGAGACGTTTCGATTTTTACTCAAACCATTGTCAATCTGAAATATCAATAGCGAAAAAAAGGCAAAAATATCAGTCAGTGAAAGACACAAACAACGCTGTAAACTAGATGAACAGCTGAGTAGTACTGAGTACGGTATAATGTCTAGAATTCGACACACGGAAAGAGCTTGGGACTGTTTGCTGTATAATTAACCCCCCGTCAAAATGGAAGCCCATTACAAAACTTACTTTTAAATACCGTATTAGTAAAACAGAAGCCAATTACTTAACCTTCTGACGGATTCTGCCTGCCTCGCTCCATAACCTGCGGACAAAGTCGAAAAACAACACTAAAATGCTACTAGTTCACGAAAAAATTTAAATTGACTAACTAAGGGTTTTAAGAAGTAAAAAAGCAACCTTTTTTTTGGATGTGAGGTTAGCTATAAAAGCAACATGTGCAAAATTTCAAATCAATCGAGCAAAGTTTAAACCCCCCACTCGGGGTCTAACCTTTATGACTTTTCGCGATTTTTTGATAAACTTGTCACTAGGTGGCGCTGTTCACAAAATGACGTTTTTTGGTTTGCGTAATCGGTTAGCCCTCTTTCTTCTACATCTTTTACGAAAAAAGTTGTCCAAATTCCTTCTCAAGATTTGGAGATACAAGCGTTTTTGTGGTGGAACAACTCTGCACAGCCTCTAGTGCTAAAATTGTTATATCTGCATTATTTCATGAATTACTTCACCAATTTGATCAAAACTGGTATCTATCCCCCCATTTTCAAGGATGACGAATGGGTTTATGCTATTGATTTTGTGCTCATTTGGCACTGGAAGGTGTTAACCTTTGCTCAACATAATATAATTGCTACGATTAGTCAGTTTGTAGACTGCAGAAATCTAGATTGGCAATAAAATAGAATAAAATGAAAACTTTTGAGACAGTCTGTTAAACTGGTATTTTTCCCAGAGTTCTTTATTACTTCATTTTTCTATTTCGTAGATTCATTTACCAAAATATTTTACCTTATGCAAATAATGTATAAAAAAATATGTAATATTAATTTGAGAGATCATTTTTTTGGCACCAGGCCAATAGACGATAATGAAACACTCCAAAGTAGTCGACTGTCTCCAGAACACGCAGTACTTTTGAGCTTCTTAGCCCATCGTCTGAGTCCACTCGACTTCAAAACGAGAAGCTGCAAACAACAGTGTCGAAACAGTGCTTTCGTTTCAGAATAAAGCTGCTATTCCAGCAATCCAAAAGCACAAAATAGTAAATGCAGTTAAGAAATTGGAAACTAAGATATAAAATCTATCAGGCCCGCTAAAGTCAATAAAGTCAAAATTTTTTCAGGACCTTGTTACATGATAAAATGTGTACTAACGTTCGTTTCAGGTGTTCAGGAGTCTGTTTTGGTAGATTTTATAAGTCAAAATAAAGTCAAAATTTTACTAAAATAAAGTCAAAAATATATTTTTTTAGGTCAAAAAATGGCCCTTAAAATCTATTAAAACTTAGACAGGAAAAAGAAACTCCTGTAAAGGGAAAGAAAAAATTGATAGTTTTAAAAAGCGAATTTGAGAAAAACAATGAAATTTTTGCTCAGAAATGTTTTCAGGTTTATATGCTGGGTAAAAGACAAAATATTTTTTGCAAGTACAATGACTGAACATTTGATCAGAAAGCCACAATAGCAGGAAAAGATGCCACAGGGAGAAATGAGCAAAAAAAATTCAAAAAATAAAAGGGGTCAAAAGATCGAAAAGGTACCAAAACGACCAAGCATACGTCTGCTCGTCGTCGTCGTGTGGTTGGGCATCTTCTTTCGACGGTTTAGATGTTGACGGCGTTGATTTTAAGCCAGCGTCGGGTGTCATCATCCAGGACCAACAGACCTTGTATTCCTTTTGGTGCACGATGTAGGGAGCATATAGAAATGATGTGGTCTGCAGTTTGCTCAGAGGGACCACACTCACAATTCGGTGAAGGAGCAGCACCCCATTTGTACATGGATGAATGAAATCGCCCCACACCAGTCCGCAGACGATTCAGTTTTACCCAAGAAGTTCTGGGCAAAACCATTCCAAGAGGCTTAGGACTGGCCCTGGGAATAAAAGCATGAAGCCTTGATGCACTTTTCAAGTACTCCATGTTCCATACATAATCCATCCATTGCGCTGCGCGAATGTCTGATTCGGTCAGACTATCCAGTAGTTTCTGTGCAGCGGGTACAAACGGGCGTCTTGATTTGAGCCTTCCCTGGTGCGCATTTTGTTTCCCGACCAGCTGCTCATGTAGAATATGATCAGGGTTAAGGGTGGCGCGGTTAGCCAGGGAGAGTGTCGCTCCTCGACGGCGAAGCTCAGCTGGCTGGATGCCTGCAAGGATTGGCAAGTAGTCCGTTGGAGTGGGTCGCAGACATCCAGTGACAATGCGCAAGACGTCATTTACAATGCTAAACACTGCATTGTAGGAAATGTTTTTTAGGGGGTTTTTGTTTACCGGGCATAGCAGGCTAGGCTAACTATTTCAGAAACTTTGTTCTTCCGGTAATAGTCAAAGACGGAGGCTAACGCAAATACTCCAATTTTTTTATTGACGTTTCGCTCAGCAATTCACGCCGAGCTTCTTCAGAATAACAGGTGCCAGGGTGGAAAATCCAGCCCTGGCAGAGAACAGCAAATAGTAGCACTTCTTAAACTGAACTGATTATGGTAAAGCAAAAAGTATGATAGAAATATTGTGAACTGTTGCGTCATAAGGACAATAACTATTAAATGGAATGAATTAACAAGCGTAGAGGTACAAAGACGGTAAAAAACAATTTGGCATGAGAATTACTATAACTATATTTGATAAACTTGTGGAAGCTTATTACCATCAGACCTGTTCATAACATTGGGTCGAGAGTTAATGAACCAAGCTTCAGAAACAAGACATTTGGAGTAATTGTGTTCCACCTTCAAAATCTTTGCATTTATCCAATCAATATTGTGTTCAAATTCCATTGCGTGAACGCAGAGGGCAGATTGTTCTGGCTTTTGGTTGAGGGTGGCCCGTTTGTGTTCTGCCAAACGTGACTTAAGGCCTCGTTTCGTCTGTCCAATATAAACAAAGTTGCAATCCAAACAGGGGATTTCGTAGATAATACAGCCAATATCTTCGGAGGTATATGGATCTTTGGGTAATGGCAAAACATGGCGAATGGTATGCACAGGTCTCATGGCAACGTTGACCCCTGCCTCGTTTAGAACTCTTCTAATTTTTTCTGATGTGCCTTGAACGTAAGGAATAGAAGTGAAATGTTTGTAAAGGGAATCCTGAGAGCATGCCTTCCTAGGCGAGAGAAAAGTGGTCCTGGTAGGAAACCCGTTCAGTTGTAATGTAGAGCGTACGTGTAGTTGCTCACGGTGCTTAAGTTTGTTGTCGGAGATGTGTGTGTTAACGCGATTGAATAGTGTTTTGACCACAGTGAGCTTCTGGTGTTTGGGATGATGTGATGCATAGTGCAAGTATCTGTCAGTGTGAGTAGGTTTTTTGTAAATATGAGTGGTGAGTGGTATATCAGTAGTGTTACTCTCATTGCTAACTTTACGAGATACCAAAACGTCAAGAAAGGGGAGAGAGGAGTTTTTTTCGTTTTCCATGGTAAACTGAATACTAGATTTTTTTACAAGCAAACCTTCGGTACTCCCATGGGTTCTTGCATCTCCCCTATCATCGCTAACATTTACATGGAACATATCGAGCACATTGCCATTACTACTTTTCACACTCCACCTTCTCTGTGGCTGAGATATGTAGACGACACATTCTGCATCCTCGACAAAGAACATGTCACCGCATTTCATTCTCATCTTAACTCTATCTGTTCTAGTATTCAGTTTACCATGGAAAACGAAAAAACTCCTCTCTCCCCTTTCTTGACGTTTTGGTATCT
>OZ023247.1:23217099-23340046 GCA_964006365.1 Trididemnum miniatum | reverse complement strand
CCAAATGAGCACAAAATCAATAGCATGAACCCATTCGTCATTCTTGAAAATGGGGGATAGATACCAGTTTTGGTCAAATTGGTGAAGTAATTCATGAAATAATGCAGGTATAAAATTTTCAGCACTAGAGGCAGTAAAAGCCAGAATTACACCTTCCAATGCCAAATGAGCACAAAATCAATAGCATGAACCCATTCGTCATTCTTGAAAATGGGGGATAGATACCAGTTTTGGTCAAATTGGTGAAGTAATTCATGAAATAATGCAGGTATAAAATTTTCAGCACTAGAGGCAGTAAAAGCCAGAATTACACCTTCCAATGCCAAATGAGCACAAAATCAATAGCATAAACCCATTCGTCATCCTTGAAAATGGGGGGATAGATACCAGTTTTGATCAAATTGGTGAAGTAATTCATGAAATAATGCAGATATATCAATTTCAGCACTAGAGGCTGTGCAGAGTTGTTCCACCACAAAAACGCTTGTATCTCCAAATCTTGAGAAGGAATTTGGACAACTTTTTTCGTAAAAGATGTAGAAGAAAGAGGGCTAACCGATTACGCAAACCAAAAAACGTCATTTTGTGAACAGCGCCACCTAGTGACAAGTTTATCAAAAAATCGCGAAAAGCCATAAAGTATAGGCCCCGGGTGGGGGGTTTAAACTTTGCTCGATTGATTTGAAATTTTGCACATGTTGCTTTTATAGCTAACCTCACTTCCAAAGAAAAGGTAGTCTTTTAAATCTAATGTTGGGGGCAAATGGTGCACCCTAACGTACGATTGTGATTGTCGATGGACCACCAAAACTGCGCGTCACAATACTGCAAGCAGGGTCCACATCTGCTTTTACCGGGAAAGGAATGATCGTAGATGGCTCCTGTATACACAACATTTGGTGAGTGTGGACCTGCGAGGGCAAAGATTGCTCCGCTAAGAGAACAACGAAAAGTGGAAAAGGAGGATTATCGCAAAAAACACTAACTGCAACGTTAGTGGGATTCAACCATGCTGTAGCATGTTTCAAAAATCACTTTTGGATGGCTTTGCACACCAGTGTTTGGTCTTGCTGATTGAAAAACAACAGAAGGTCCCTTAAAAATATTGCATTTTTTGAACCATCAGAAGCACGTGGTTTTAAATGAACCCTCAGGAACATCGGGGCATAAACACTTGCAACAAAATTTACGATTCGTTCAAGGCGATTTCTTTTTTCAGCATCAAACAACATGGACGGTCGGTGCGTTTGAGGAAACTTAAACAAAGCCAATCTCAAATAACCCGTGGCTGTGGTCACCCAACTGTGCAACAACATGTTAATGGTAAGTATATATGAAAATGAGGACGTTGTAATAACGCAGAAGTTGGACTAGGCTAATATCTTCTTAATTACCAGTACCGAGATTGATGAATCGTTCCTGCAACCAGGAAGAAATACCTTTGTTGTATACAAGGAACGATTCATCAATCTCGGTACTGGTAATCAAGAAGATATTAGCCTAGTCCAACTTCTGCGTTATTACAACGTCCTCATTTTCATATATACTTACCATTAACATGTTGTTGCACAGTTGGGTGACCACAGCCACGGGTTATTTGAGATTGGCTTTGTTTAAGTTTCCTCAAACGCACCGACCGTCCATGTTGTTTGATGCTGAAAAAAGAAATCGCCTTGAACGAATCGTAAATTTTGTTGCAAGTGTTTATGCCCCGATGTTCCTGAGGGTTCATTTAAAACCACGTGCTTCTGATGGTTCAAAAAATGCAATATTTTTAAGGGACCTTCTGTTGTTTTTCAATCAGCAAGACCAAACACTGGTGTGCAAAGCCATCCAAAAGTGATTTTTGAAACATGCTACAGCATGGTTGAATCCCACTAACGTTGCAGTTAGTGTTTTTTGCGATAATCCTCCTTTTCCACTTTTCGTTGTTCTCTTAGCGGAGCAATCTTTGCCCTCGCAGGTCCACACTCACCAAATGTTGTGTATACAGGAGCCATCTACGATCATTCCTTTCCCGGTAAAAGCAGATGTGGACCCTGCTTGCAGTATTGTGACGCGCAATTTTGGTGGTCCATCGACAATCACAATCGTACGTGCGAACATTTCATTGGTAAATTGTCAACTGTCATGGAGGGGAAAAAAGTGTGCTACAACATTGGTACCATCAGTGAAACACAAGCTGACAAACGAATGAGAGGCTGTGTAGTCAATGAGTGACTTGATGATGTTTCATAAATACATTTCAACTTGCAATTTGCGTAATAAAAAATATGCGGAGACATACTGTCTTGAATGCCTGGCAGTGAAGTAGTTAAATCACAAACTTTGCTGTATCTCAATTTCTGTTGCAGTTAGCCTATGTATTCCTTCAAATCTTTGATAGGAATATGGGGTTTCCGCAAATTTTAGTAATTTATAGGCGGTACAGAACTTGAGAATAGCTTTGAAAAAAGCTGTTTTCGCGTTAGGCTTCAAGAAACCCTCCGTCATAACTCTTAGAGTAGCTTTGAAAAAAGCTGTTTGTCTTTGAGAAAAGCTGTTTGTCTCAATGGATGTTCTACCTGCCATTCAAAAGAGTTCCGTCATCTATGAGTATAAGTGCCTTTGTGACAGTCGGTACGTGGGTAGAACAGCTCAACGACTTCAAGACCGCATCAAGTAGCATGTTCCGAAATGGCTACGACAGCACACAACCTCCCAGCGAATGCAACCTGACCGAGCGTGCAAGCAAAAACAACCCGCTCTAATGTGACTTGGCGATTGGACAACACTTGTTTGAAAACGACCAATGTGCTGCCAATTACAACGATGATCAATTCTCTCTTCTGGATACTGCGCGCAGTCTTTTCCATCTCAGTCTGCTCGAAGCCAGCTACATTAAAGTGCGGCGACCTAATCTATGCAAACAGAAAGCGTTTGTCTATACTCTTCAGCTGTGCAAGTAGAATTTAGGTTCGCACGACTTGCCAAATCAGAACTGCGCGTGGCTTTTGTCAGCGACATGGCCTAGCGGTACCGCGCGCAGGTGACAGATCCTACGTGACGGGGTCGATTCGCGGCTGGAGCCGATCGCATTTGACATATTTCACGGGTGGCTGCTGACTCGAAGAGCGCAAGCTCACTTCGCAGTTTCCCTCAATTACTGTTGAATTTTTCAGTTCAATATAATTTGAAAATAACCTCAGTTATTCATTATTATTTGTTTTCCCGTGTTCGATTGGATTCGCCAATGTAACTACCGCTTCGCTGCCGTCCGAAACTGATATTCATGAATCGCCAGACCTTGCTTTCTCGTTCTCACTTTGACGCGATTACCCACTAACGAGTGGGTCACGAAAAGCTTCTGGGACAAACAGCTTTTTTCAAAGCTACTCAAAAGAGTCACTGAGACAAACAGCTTTTTTCAAAGCTACTCTAAGAGTGATGACAGAGGGTTTCTTGCAGGGTTGCCAGCATGGCATTTTTTATGCCAAATTCCAGAAATTTAGCATGTTTTGAAGTGGTTTGGCACTGAAAATTTTGTTTGGCATATACGTCATAGTTTGGCATATTTTTGGCATTTTTTATGAGTTTGGCATTTTTTTAAACAGTGCTGGGCATTTTTTTGTATTTGGCAACATGCTGACAATTTTGATTAGCTTTAGCTAGTGCTGGTACCGATTTATAACACAGGAGGATAAGTCAAATGTTCGGATTGCCTTATCCGCATTGTATTATTGGCAACACTCGCTTTGAGTAGAAGATTAATGAGATGTGTTTGGCGTAGAGCAGGGGAGGGCAAACTTTTCACACGAAGGACCACATTTGAAAAAATTTTGAAGCCGAGGGCTGTAGCCTACTGATTGAAAGAGCAAATAAGGTCTGCACGTCCTCAGATGCCCTACTTTCCACTGAAAATCAGTGAAGAGCAAAAAAATAATGAAAAAGGTTGTGATTCACGCTTGCTTCACGGCAGGAGTTTTGCATTTAAACTTGATATTTCGTTACATCAGGGACGGTGCCAAGGGGGGCCCCCAATTAACAAGCGTTGTCTTCCAAATAACCGTCGACATGCTTGGCCCTCCAATTAACAAGCTTTATCTTTTGAAAACTGAGGTTGTTGGACTTAATTTTAAACTTAGGTCCCTTGCCCTAATAAACGCCTGGCTCTCCTAAGTCGACTGCTCTGGTGCCGGCTCTGTGTTACATTGGGATGGAAAATTTATCATTTCTGCTGTTTATTGGCTATTATTCGTTACAATAGAGTTCCCAAAGCTAATAAATATTTGAAAAAGCAAACCGTTTACAGGATCCTAAAAATGGCGAGTGTGTAAATAAATTAAAGTGTAAAAAAGGCCCTAATAAGAAATTTGCGACTGCGTCTGCAAAATCCTAAAAATAGGATGATCCGTCTTTGTTTAGGTCAGGGGGTGGGCAAATTGCGGCCCGCGAGACCATTTTATGTGGCTCGCGGGCACTTACAGAAATATAAACTTCAGCCGTGAATCAAGCCGTACGTAGACTTTTTCTTTTTTTGCTCTTCACCGATTTTCAGTGGAAAAAATAGCACATCTGCGGATGTGAATACCCATACCCTTTTTTTGCCCTTTCAATCAGTGCGGCTCATTTTTTCAAATGTGGCCTTTCGCGTGAAAAGCACTGCGTTAGATTATCACAGGATTTGCGCTTGTTTAAGGTTGTTTGGCATATTTTGGTTCCGTTTGGCATATTTTTATGCGCTGTTTGGCATTTTTTGCTCAGCTGGACCTGGCAACCCTGGCTTCTTGAAGCCTAGCGCGAAAGCAGCTTTTTTCAAAGCTATTCTCAAATTTTAATACCAAAATTTTCACTCCAGCCTGTGCGGTTTTCAAGTTCCACAAAATTTCAACTCCCACAAAATTTCAATCCGACTCCCACAAAATTTCAATCAAGGAGTGGAACTTCAAAAATTTGAAAAAATTAAAAAATATTTTACAGAAGTGAAAGTTGATTGATTTCCACCCTAAAAATTGCCCAGGCAAGTTTGAAATCAAAAGTCACCAAAAAACGTAACACCTTAGAGTAAGCTATAATAATAATAAAGATTTGTTTTTTTGAGTAACGCCGACATTTCAGAAGAAGTTTACATTGGTGGGCTAATAATGTAGGTACTATATTTTTTTGAGCCGCAGTATTTCTAGTGGGCTTGTGAGCAGCGTCTTTTTCTTCATTTTTTCTAAGGCTCTTTCTTGTCTTTCTTCTAAGCTTAATTCAACCTTCTTTACTTTTTCATTTCGTTTGAATAAAGTTGAGCAAGTTGTGCCAATAGAGAAAGTTCTAGTAGATAATGGAGAAAGTAATTGGGATGGGTCAAAGAGAAGTTGCTGGCGAAGAGACTGGTAGCGAAGAGTCGACCTCCCAAGCTGCTAAAATTGCAGTCAGACCTGACTCTACCGCGCGACAAAGGCTATAACTTTAGCCGTAGAAAAGCTCCCACTAAATTCAATGAGGTTAAACAATGCAGGCTTGAACCGAAGTCTATCCAATCTAGCTATTAGGCTAAGTGAGTAATTCAAGCTTTTAAGTCAATAACTTATGAAGAATTTCAATTAATGAATTGAACTTGAATCTAACCCAGCAAGATCTTAGGCTGAAGCAAACGTGATCAGAAAAATGTGATAACGAGTGGGATTCAAACTCACAGTTTTAATGGCTGAATTGGCCGGCTGCTAAGAGGGATGATGAAATAGTCTTAACGTATACCGGTATACGAGAAATTCGGCTGCTCCGGCATCAGATTACGATGGCCGAATGCTAAGGCCGCGTCTCCGGTAAAGACTCGCCGCAACCGTTGAGCTAATGATACGTCACTGGTCGATGCGGTCGTGAGTTCAAATCCGATTCGTATTAGGTTTGGTTTAGCCCAAGATGGGGTCAGAGGGTTGGAGTCAAGTTCAATAATAATGTTAAAATAATATAGTTTACTTTTCGCCTGCATTTCTTAAAACAATAAATCACAATAAAAATGCGATTCTCGGTTATTAAAATACAGACCAGGAAGCATCGAAGAACCATAAGGTTTTCACGTCAAGGTGCTTCCCGACAAGTAGCAATATAATACAGCATCATCACAAAATTTTAATCACAGCAGACAAATAAATTGAGAAAGAGAAAAAAAAGCAACAAAACAAAAAACAAACAATGCAGGTAACAGAAAGATACAAATCAGTTCAATGCATACGCAGATAATGTGATAAATTTTCAAGAATAGAGTATAACAACCTCTCACGTGATGCGGATGTTAAAGGGGAACTGAAGAGCAAAACTGTTTTTTCAGAAATGACGCTAAAAATTACACTGAGTTCCATACTGACTGCAGAAATTTTCAATCATTTTTAATAGACCAGAAATCAAACGTTAAACTTTGATGATGACGTCATGGAGGTCTGTGACGTCATTGAAAAACGAGTGGATTACAGACAGCGGTAAGGTTTGCGTCATAGTTCTCTATAATATGGTTGTACAACTGTGTCACGTGACCCACTCGTCACGCATGAGTTACAAGGTACGCTCTGAATTGCTCCCAAGGAGCACATCAGATTAGCAGTTGAAACAACATGAAGCTAGTGTGGAAGGCCTAGTCGTAGGAGACCTAGGCATAGGGTTAGTCGAAGGAAACAGGAGTGCAGGGAGGGAAAAGGTACTGGGGGTGTAGGGGCGGGGGTGCAAATCTATGTTGAGCAATGGAGGGATGATTTAGCAAAATTGACACGTCCGCAGATGCCCAATTTTTTGTCAAAATATAGTGAAGACCAAAAAAACAAAAGGTTGCAGATGCCCAATTTTTTGCCCAAAATGAAGTAAAGACCAAAAAAGGTCATCACGTTCGCTGATGCCCAGTTTTGAGTACCGGTAGGCTACTTGGACATTAAAAGTATTGGGGGGATGCTGCCGAATTCTTGGTGGGGATGCATCCCTCATCCTACCTGGATTTGCACCCATGTGTAGGGGGAGATGTGGGATAGAGTATGGGGTAAGTCTGGGGAGGTGTGGTAGAGTGTACGAGGTGAGTGTTGACAGGTTGAGGTTGAGGGTGTGGGAAAAGGGGTGGAGAAGTGAGTTGGGTTGTGGAGAGGTGTGGAAAAAGGCATAGGCCTAGTCGTAGGAGACAGGGGTGCAGGGAGGGCAACCACCCTCCATTTGTAAAATTTGAAAATGCCGCGTTAAAAATTCAAGCACTGTAAAATGTTTTTTGGGCATGATTTGAATGCTCAAAATTAGTTTTGACTGATTTTTTGAATTATTGAGTTCCTGAAAATATTTTTTTCCAGTTCAGCAGGTTTAATGATTTGCGAGCAAATAACAACTTGTTGATACAATGCCAGTTTGGCAGTATCTAGATTTAATGAGGTTGTTGCCTGGCATATTTTTTCATTATGTTTAGTCTACTTGTCCTGAGTTATGTACAGTGATGGGCATGATACCCTAAATTTGCGTTAGGCGATATCGATATGCGATACATTTAAATTGGGCTAAAGCAATACCAATGCGCTATGCTTAAAAATACTACTTTAGCCATACCAATACGTGATACAGTATCGTCGATACTTGTACCTCAATTCATTTTTGTAACAAGTTTTAATTACCAAGTTTGACATCATCATGATGCAGTAGTGATTTTTTTCTCAGTAACCTTAACTTTTCGGTCAAAAGTTGTTTTTTTTTCGATACAGTATTCCTATTATGAGCAACAAAGCAATATTAGGGGTATTGCAAAATGAATATTGGTGGGTCGCGTAAAGCAGTGTTCCCTCCAGACATAAAAATTTAAAAAAAAAATGCTCACAACTAACAAAATTTGGACAAAAATGCAAGCTATCATAATTTTAAAAATTTGGGGTATTTAAGCTGATCAAAGACCTTTTATGTTTGTTTTATTTTTCACTTTTTTAGGGAATAATTAAAGACCTATTTTTTAGAGACTTGGACAAAAAAGTGGGTGGTCGTAAGCTGTGGTTATAAAAAGTGGGTCCCAACTCTGAGAAGTTTGGGAACCCAGTCTGCTCAATCCGTGTTGTTGCTTTTTTTCAATGCTAGCAGCCTATCCCTAGTGTAGCATACTACCCCTACCTCACCTTCACTGTTCACCTACTGACTTAAACTTTTTTGTATTTTTTGTTATGGCCTAAAATATTGATTAAAAAAGGAAGCTTTTGCATTCACCCACAGAACTGTTGCACTTTCGTAAGTTTACTTCTTGTATCTACCTGAACCTCCTTTTGACTTTCAATACTCTAAAAGCAGCTTTTTTCCTAAAATCAAAAAAGTTCAGGATCTGTAGCCTACCGCATGCTAAAATTCAGTTCTTTAATTTTGAAATTGCAGTGTATGGCTTTATGGCTACCAGCTTTCAAAGAACAGTACCTGAACTTTTATTACTTTTGGGGGAGTGTAGATGGTGGGGGAATTGGGAAATTTTTGGTAGTTGGGGCAGTTGGGTCAAGTATGGGGGAAATATGGAAGGAGTGGGGAAGTGTATTGGGGTGTGGGGGGAGGTAAGGGAAAGTGTGTTGGGGGTGTGGGAAGTGTGTTGGGGTGTGCGAAAGCATGGGGTGGTGTGGGGAATGGGGGTAGGTGTGTGGAAGTGTGTTTGGGGTGTGGCGAAATGTGTTTGGGATGTGGGGAAAGGTGTGGAAAGGGTTTTGGGGTGGGGTCAAAGTGGGGGGTGCGAGGAAGTGTGGGAAGAAATATGGGACAATCTGGGAGAGCGGGAAAATATGGGGAGAAGGGTAGTGTCACGATTTTGGACCTCAACTCTCCTGACCCCAACCCTCCAACCCCAACCCCCCTGACCACAATTCCCCCGATCCCTAACTTCCCTGACCCCCCGAATCCAACTCCCCCAACCCCAACTTCCCGACTTCAACTCCCCGGACCCCAACCCCTTCGACGCCACCCCCCTGACTTCAACCTACCCGACCCCAACTTCACTAACCCCAACACCCCCGACCCCAACCCCCCCAACTTCAACCCCCTCGACCCCAACTCTTCTGACCCCACCCCCCAGTCCCCCTAACTCCAACCCCTTGACTTCAATTCCCCCGACCTCAACCTCCTCACTGCCAACTCCCCGATCCCAACTCTTCCGACCCTTAACTCCCCCGACCCCACACCCCGACTCCACCCCCCCAACCTTAACTTTTCTGACCCTACGCCCCAACCACTATTCTGCCGATCTCAAACCCCCAACCACAAATTCTCCTACCCCAGCCCCCCTGACCCCAACCCCCCTACTTCAACCCCCCTGACCCCAACCCCCCGACCCCAACCCCCCAAATCCAACCTCCTCGACCCCAACTCTTCTGACCTCACCCCCCAACCACAACTTTGCCGACCCCAACCCCCCTGACCCCAGTCCCCCTGACTCCAACCCCCTCAATGCCAACCCCCCGATCCCAACTCTTCCAACCCTAAACTCCCCCAACCCACACCCCTGACCCCAACCACAACTCCGCCGACCCCAGCCCCCCTAACTCCAACTCCCCTACTTCAACTCCCCCGACTTCAACCCCCCCGACCCCAACACCCCCGACCCCAACCTCCCCCCAACTCCAACCTCCTCGACCCCACCTCCCCTGAGGCCCTGACCCCACCCTCCAACCACAACTCTGCCGACCCTAACCCCCCTGATCCCAACTTTCCTGACTCCAACACCCCGATCCCAACTCCGCCGACCCCAACCCCCTGACTCCACCCCGCGACCCCAACTTTTCTGACCCCACCCCCCAACCACAACTGCCCCAACCTCAAATTTTCCGACTCCAACCCCCAGACCTTAACCCCCCCCGACCCCAACCCCCCCAATTCCAACCTCCTCGACTTTTGACCCCACCCCCCAACCACAACTTCGCCGACCCCAGTCCTCCCGACTCCAACCCCCCGACCTCAACCCCCTCAATGCCAACCCCCAGATCCCAACTTTTTCGACCCCATTCCCCGACCCCAACTTTTCTGACCCCACCCCCCAACCACAACTCCGCCGACCCCAACCCCAAATTCTCCGAACCCAGCCCCCCTGACTCCAACTCCCCCGACCCCAACCCCCCTACTTCAACTCCCCTGACGCCACCCCTCGACTTCAACACCCCCGACCCCAGTACCCCCGACTCCAACTCCCCTGACCCCAACCCCCCAAACTTTTCCTCACCTTCCCCAACACTTTCCCACATCTCCCCACACCCCAGCACACTTTTCCACACCTCCCTCAGTACTTCCCCACACATCCCCCCACCTCCCACAACTCTCACTTTCCCCACTTCCCCACATCTCCCTTCACCTTCCCCACACTCCAACACACTTTTCCACACCCCTTCTCACCTCCTCCTGCCCTTCGCCACACCCTCACACCTTTCTCCACATCTCCCTATCTCCCTCACCCCCCCCCCAACACGTTTTTTACACCTCCCCCACACTTCTCCCACCTCCCTTTACACTTCCCCTCACCCCAACGCACTTCCTCACTCCTCCCCCCACACTTCTTCCTAAAAATTGTTTGTTATTACACCTGTGGTTGCGGCATTACTGTACTAAAATATCGTGGGAATTCTACTTCCGTACCTTCTCATTGAAGCGTGACAAGATAAAAAAGAGAAAAAGAAGAAAAAGAGTTGTACAACCATATTATAGAGAACTATGTTTGCGTAGTTGCGTGCGTGCAGTAGTGCGGAACGTATAGACCTCCATGACGTCATCATCACAAGTTTAACGCTTAATTTCTGTTTAATTAAAAATGATTGAAAATTTCTACAGTCAGTATAAAACTCAGTGTAATTTTTAACGCCATTTCTGAAAAAACAGTTTTGCTGTTCAGTTCCCCTTTAAGTTAGAGTTGTTGCTCACCATAATTAATTAACGTTACATTACATTGCATTATATTGTTGTTGTACACCAGAATTAACTATCGTTCGACGTTCATATCATAGTTTCCTAACAGTTGTTATCGGTAGCCAGTTTTAAATTCATTCCATTGGCTTTTTTTCAGCGTCAAGTCAGTTTCTGCCCATAATTTAATACCCCTGAAAGCAATTTGGTTTCTGCCCATAAATTAATACCCCTGAAAGAAAAAAACTGGCCTTGCCCTATAGATTTATTCACTTTGGGAAGAAAATACTCTATTTTATCTACGTTTCTCCTATGGTGTTGATGTATATTCGAAATTTTAGTTAGGGATTCATAAACTGACACAGGTGTTTTATTATAATGAAGTTGATCCATAAATTTTGCTAATTTTAGTTTGTATATATCATTTATTTTTAATAAATAAATTCATTAATTGAAATTCTTTATAAAGATTCATGAGCATGAACCACTTTCCTAGCCTAATAGTTAGACTCGATACAAGCCTTCGTTGCTTCATCTCATTGATATGAAATAATTACTAGTGGGCACGGTCATAATGCTGAACTCGCTGGCTGCTTATGGTGGGATGATGAATCAGTCTCAACGTATATATGAGAAATTCAGCTGTTCCGGCATCAGATTACGATGGCCGAATGATTAAGGCCGTGTCTCCGGTAAAGATTCGCCGCAGTCATTGGGCTGGTGATACGTCACTGGTCGATGCGGGTATGGGTGATTACGTTTGATTCAGCCTAAAATCTTGTTTGGTTAGACCTAAGTTCAATCCCTTAATTGACGTTCTCACTAACTCGGCTAGAATCCTTCATCAACGGTATCAGTTGTTATCTGAAATAAACCTTTTTTCGTTATTTGGTTATACCAAAGATTTTTACCGACAACAGAACTGGCCACTAGGGTAATTCCCGTTTCCGGGGTAATCCACCAATGAGTTGCACTTAATTCAAGCTGAATCAACAAATTCAACTCACTTTGACAATGACAACGTCTGAAAATGAAGGATTTACTAAGTTTGTTGACTTAATAATGGAATGAGGAACTACGGTTGGAAGCCACCGATGCATAAAATAGTGGACTTATTTACGGCATGGTGCCTTTTTCCTTAATGCAACACTTGCAAGGTATTTTTGCAGCACGAACTGGAGGCTTGAACATTTATTAGCAAAATATCGCACTTGCAATTACAAACGTCAAAAATTTGCAGAAATGCCAGCATCCTGGATTCTGGTACCGCATTTAAAAGCTTTCTTCTTGGCTTGTTTGAAAATTGTCAATAGTGACTTGTAGGCTATTCAATCCAATTGTCGCTAATACCTGGCAAGCTCGTTAGGATCCATGTTGATTTAATGTCGTTTGTAACTTTCTGCTTAACCTCGTCGAAAAACTTGGAAATTTGAAATTGAAAAACCTATTTATCTTTGTATTTTTGGTTCTTAATTTACTCTCCTATCACGAGAAAGCCATCACTGCGCTATAAGAGCTCGCTTAGGAGTTGCCGGCCACCTGTTTACCACACCACGACTGGGGAATCCCGCTAAGTGCTTTTTCCAACGACACAACAAGTAAAGTTGTTGTGTCGTTGGAAACAAGCAGGGCCCCCAATCGACATGCTTGGCCCCCCAATTAACTAGCTTTTTCTTTTGAAGACAGCGGCTTTTGTGCTTAATTTCAAACTTTGGCCCCACCCTGATAAGCGCTTGGCCCCCTAAGTCGACTGCTCTGGAAACAAGTAAGCAGAGAAGCAGTGAATACCAATTTTAAAGTAATTGGTTTGACCCGACTCGGAATCAAACCGAGTTTAGAGCTCCAGAAGCGGACGCTCTTACCACTCGGTCATCTTAGCTATTATCTTCTAATATTTTTTTTCTTCTATCATTATTTTTCTCGGACGTAGTATTAGTGCGCAATGACATCCCATGACGTAGTATTAGTGCGTGATGACATCCCATTTAACAAACCACAGAACACTTAGCGCTAATAACAGGGGTGCCGGAACGGGGAGGAACAGCTGCCCTCCCTGCCCTTTTGACTAGGGGTAAGGGGGCAGTACTGCCCATAGAATTCCATCGGGATGGTAACGAAGTAAAACGTCTGCTTTGTAGCATAGCGAAGGTATCGGTGATTTCAGTTTCGCTTCCATTTTCTGCAGTTAGGCCTATTCCAGCTTTAATAAGACTCGATTCCAGTTTTTGAGAACTCGTGATGTTTACCTGGGACGTGAACTGAGTGGCGTAGCGAGAAATTTAGAAAAAAGGGGGGGCATATTTTTCAGATTTTTTTAGGCGTATTTTTTTCGACAAAGCAAATTTGAAGCTGATTGAGAAACAAGAAAAGCTCTAGAGGGTTCGGGGGTACACTTCCCCGGAAAAAATTTGAAAAATTTTCATGGTGTAATGGCTATTTTAGTGCTTTTTGAATAATTTTTACGAAAATTTTGACTTTAATTCCGAGTGCTTTGCCGAATATGATGCATTTTGCTCACACATTTTCGACTATGCATGCTTAAGGCGTTAGGCTTATTGCTATCAAAGAGGTTTGAAATTATGAAAAAATTGTATACATCAAAAACATATTTGAAAATGCATACCCCTCATTCTACCCCCCTGTATCCGCCCCCGGCCATATTTCAGTCACTTGGCACCATTAATTTTGTTTTTTTACTAAAATTCAAATTCAAAAGGAAGGGCTCAATGCCCCCCCCCTCCCTTAAATGCGCTACTGCTAGGACTCACGTCATTTTTTTTACTGACTTGGACTTTTAGTTGTAAAAAAATAATGCGTGTAGACCTGATGGTGAGGATTTTAGTTTTTTGATGTACCGGAATGACTAATTCAGTATAAGTAGGTAGTAGCACAGAAACGTAACTTTTCGTACTTTTAGCAATAGCCTAAGTTTTTATTACGTCATTTTCATCGCTTCTCACCCGCTGTTTCCAGCAGGCGAGCAGCAGCTGTGGAGGTGGTAGTGTTACCATGGTGTAACCGTAAGTGTAAAGGTACGTTTACCGATACACGGCACGCGCAAAAATTTTTTCGCACCTTGTTTGTTCTATTTTACTGTTCACCGATCACGCGAAAACCTGCGAAATCTTTCTACATTTACTTACATTATAATTAGGGCCATTTTTTTGACCTAAAAAAAACAATCAATCAATCAATTTTCTGGACCCGCTTATCCTTGGGGGGTCGCGGGGGCAGCAGCTCAAGTTGGAGCCTCCAAGCATCTCGATCCTCTGCAACAAAGGATAGATGCTGCTGGGATGCCAAGGCGAGACCAACTAAGATCTTCTACGTAATCTCGCCATCGAGTTCTGGGACGGCCTCTAGGCCTTCGACCAATCGGTGTTGAACAGAGCAGTTTTTTGGCTGTTCTTTCCTGGGACATTCGTGTCACATGTCCATACCAACGCATTTGCGATCTTTCTAGTCGGAGAAGCAGCGATTCGATGTTTAGAGATTCACGAATATCTGCACTTTTAACCTTGTCCAACAAGGTCAAACCGCTAATTCTTCGCAAGAATCCCATTTCGGCTGCTTGAACTCGAGACCTCACTTTCTCATTCATGATCCAACACTCATGGCCATAAGTCAAAATAGGAACATAGACCGATTTGAAAATGGATAGCTTTGCCTTGGTGCAAAGCTCCCGTTTCAGTACCACAGATCGGTGGAGCTGGCGCATTACTGCACTTGCTTTTCCGATGCGGATATCCAATTCGCTATTTTGTCTGCCGTCACTTGTGAATGAGACGCCAAGGTACTTGAATTTCTCTGACTGTTTTAGTGGTACTCCATCAATTTGGAGAGAGCACTGCTTTGGTTGTCTGGACAGGCACATGGTTTCAGTTTTTGTTGAACTGATTTTCATTCCGGCAACAGAGCATGCATCCGAAAACCTGTCAAGAGCTTGCTGGAGACCATTTTGGGTAGAGTCGAGTAGCACAAGATCATCTGCAAATAACAGACGTTGTACAGTGCATTCACCGATCTTTACTCCGCCACAAGACTCACTTTTCTTAACTATTCTATCCATATAAATAAGGAACAGAATAGGTGAAAGAGAGCAGCCTTGCCGTAGTCCCACACTTACTCTGAAAGGTTTCGTCGTTGCACTGTTAACACGAACACAGATCTCGGAATGCATGTACAGCGACTTAATGGCAGTTAGTAACTGGCCATCAATGCCATACTGCAACAGCACCGCCCAAAGCTTGTCTCTAGGAATGCGATCATATGCTTTTTCAAGATCAACAAAACATGCATTGACCTCTTTTGCATATTCCCACGACTTCTCAAAGATTTGCTGCAAGGCAAAGATCTGATCCATTGTGCTTCGGCCAGGACGAAAGCCACACTGAGCATCCGTTAGTTTAAGCTCGACTATTTCACGGCATTTCTTTTCAAGGCATTTGGCATAGACCTTACCCGGGACACTGATGAGAGATACGCCCCTATAATTGGTGCATTTTCTCTTGTCTCCTTTCTTGTGGATAGGTATTATCACACTAGTTTACCATTGCTTTGGTGCTTGCCCAGTACTACACGCCACCTTACAAACACGAGTCAGCCAACGAACACCATAAATGTTCATTGCTTTTAACATTTCAGGTCTGATATCATCCTCACCAGGTGCTTTTCCAGTTTTCAATGATTTGATTACTGCATTCACATCTGCTTCGGTTATCTGAATATCTTCCCCAACCTGTTCTTCGTGAATTTGTATCGGTGTAGCATTAACTGGGTTTAAAAGATCACTAAAGTACTCTCTCCACCGATTCAAAATAGCATCTTGATCTTTCAGAGTCACACCATTTGAATCTTCGATAAAGAGAGCGGCTCGAGATCTTTTTTCACGCAAACGGCGAATGGTCTGCCAGAACACTTTGTTTGCCGTTTTGAAATCATCGTCTAACCTTTCTCCAAATTCCTTCCAGGCTCTTTCCTTAGACAGTTTAACTTTCGTGGCTGCCGTCTTACGTGCTTCAGAGTACTGCGAATGAAGTTCAAGTGATGACTTATTTGCAAGCCAGGCCTTATAGGCCACTTTTTTCGCACGAATAGCTTCTTTAGCTTCTTGGTTCCACCAAGGAGTTCTTTTCTCGCTACTCTTCGTCCCTCCAACACGCTTACGTCCACAACAGTTAGTAGCGGACGCAATGACTGCTGTTCGAAACAAACACCACTCAGTTTCAATGTCTTCAGTAGAGGTCGGAAGTTCTTTGAACTTAGATGCAATGTTGTCTGCAAATGCAGTTCGTACCTCTTTGTCAGCCAATGATTCCCATTTGATTCGATAAGTTTTTCATGGTCGAAAAGTCTTTCGTTTTTTCAAGGGTTTCAAAGCTTTCAAAGTGCAGACAACTAGGTGGTGATCAGTTGACAACTCAGGCCCTCTTTTAACACGGACATCAGACACGGTAGAAAACAAGTCCGCCGAAACGATACAAAAATCAATCAGGGAGCGTTGTCCCAGAGAGTCTCTGTACCAGGTATACTTATGAATTATTTTGTGCTGAAAAAATGTGTTCATTATGCACAGCCCATTGATGGCACAGAACTGCAATAAACACCTTCCGTTCTTGTTAATGTCAGGGTCACCATGTTGCCCAATAACACCTTTCCAGGTTGCATTGTCGATACCCACATGTGCATTGAAATCGCCCAAAAGGACAAGGGATTCTGATGAAGTTGCTTTTCCCAATGCAACCTCAACTTCCTCCAGAAAGGCTTCGTACTGTGATTCTATGTTAGGTGCGTACACCTGCAATATACACAGAGATCGCTCCTGCAGCCTTAGCTTTAGAAGACAAACCCTTCCTCCCAGTGGTACCCAGTCAACGACACATTCAGCTATGTTGGGGCTCACAAGTAAGCCAACACCAGCTTGAGCAGACATTGCTGCATCAACACCTGAGTAGAAAATTTTCCACCCACCGTTCAACTCGACAGTTCCAGAACCCCGGCGCTTTGTTGATGAAATTCCCACAACATCAAGGCGATACTGTTGGGCTTCGCAAACAAGCTCCTGCTCTTTTCCTGTCAGTGACGAAACGTTCCAGTTCCCGATAGCTAGATCCCGGCAGTTTGGTCCAACTCGAGTACGTTTTCTGTGCGCTGCTCCCATTTGCCTCCCCAAACGCTTAGCGACTGCGTTGGTGGGTTTCCGGTGACGGTCAGCTTGTGGGGGAGACTGTAGCTTATTTTTCGAACGAGTCCCTCTGCCTAAAACTCGAACGCGGACCTTTTTATCCTGCGCGCCGTCCGATGCAGCATGAATATTGTTATTACAACTTTCCATTTAGCTACAGCATTGGATTGCTACTTGGTCTGTTTCTCTCCTTCGACCTTACCGCCATGGTTGACCCTGATGGAAGTGATTAAACACTACCGACGGCGTTGCTCTAAGGACCATTGAAAACTCAAACCTCCCCACCACGTTAAGGTGGCAATCCATAGGAGAGGACCTAAAAAAAAAAAAAAAAAAAAAAAAAAAAAACATAAGACTTTATTTTAGCAAAATTTTGACTTTATTTTGACCTAACCGTTTTTGCCTAATTACTTATGTCTTGTTGCACTTTTTGATATAAAATGGTTTATAATCCGCAATTTACAAGCATTTCATGCATAATAAGTGCTATTTCTTTCTCAATTACCGCACGCACTTTTACCATTGCAACTTACTATTTCGGAATAATCAAATAAAACTGCGCATAGAAATTTAATAGCAGCTCAAAAATACAAAAAAATCTACGTTTTTTAAATTTTTGTAAGGGTTAGGGTTAGGAAATTTTTGATGAAGAGAATTTTGCCCAGTTTTAACTTTATACAAAATTTTGACTTTATTTTGACTTATAAAATCTACCAAAACAGACTCCTGAAGGCCTGAAACGAACGTTAGTACATGTTTGATCATGTAATAAGGTCCTCAAAAAATTTTGACTTCATTGACTTTAGCGGGCCCTAATTATAATTTTAGTGGCGTCATCGCTTGCCGCGTATCGGTAAACGCGCCTTAAAAGTTAAGTACGGCGAAATCAAAGAATCTATATTCTCGTCTGATATAGTTCATCCGTTAATCGTACGACAAAAAAAGGTACGAGACAATGCACATCTTAATCGGTTTGGAGGAGCGTATTAAGGGGGGGCATTGTGTCATGGCCCTCCTTTTTGACTCTGCCTTTTAGTAAAAAAAACAAAATTAATGGTGACAAGCGACTGAAATATGCCCAACTCTTTTGACGGTTTTTGAAGCTTATGGCCGGGGGCGGATCCAGGGGGTAGGATGAGGGGTAGCTTATGCATCCTCTCACCAGCCATTTTTTTTAAATGTTTTTGATGTTTAGGTTACAAGTTTTCCACAATTTCGAACCTCTTCGACAGCAATATAAGCCTTATGCCTCAAGCACGTATTATGGAAAATGTGCGGACAAAATGCACCATATTTGTCGAAGCACTCAGAAATAAGGTCAGAAAATTTAAACAAAATTTGCGTGAAAATTATTCAAAAAGCTCTAAAATCGCCATTACAATCAGCTTATTAAAGCTTAATTCTTGTTTTTCAATCAGCTTAATTATGCCCCCCCTTTTACAATTTCTCGCTACGCCATTGCGTTGGTATTAAAAGTGCCCTTTAAAAAAGCTGCCCCCCCCCTTGCCTTTACAACGTTCCGGCACCCCAGGCTAAGAACACCACTGGGCTAACATTAATTAAGGTACGGATATATTTAACTATCTAATCAAACGTTTTCGGCGATTCCATAACGCCCTCTTCAGGATCTACAATAAATAATTATGAAAAACCACACTGAAAACATCGGCTGCAAGAAAATTACAAAAGCACAAATAAATGCTGAAACTGACTTAGCTCTAGCATAGCTATTTCATTTTTTCAGTGAATTTAAAATTTCGCTACAATTACAATAATATGACCAACCGATAACATCACAACAATAAGCAATACGGCATGAAAATTGATTAACATTTAACAAAAATGATGCTCCATTCGCGTATAACCGCTTATTCAATTTCGGGTTTTGTTTTTTGATCAATAAGGCTTCTTGCATTTGGGCTTCATAAGCTATATTGCATTTCCGAATTACTGTCAATGAAGTATAATTTTGGTAAAGAGGTTGATTTCTTGCACCATAAAGCTGCGAGGTACGGTAACCAAACAATCTTGATGTATTTGCACTAATTTATTTACACTACTTACAACATTACAGAGATACTACGAGCGTTTTCGGCTTTACATTGGCCCTCGTCAGGTATTTTCTAAAATTTCATAAGATTAACTTTAAATACTTAGGAACAGATTGAAGGTACAATTAACTTAAGCTGACTAATGCACACTACTTCTCAGCTAAACTTCTCATTTTAACAATGCTACACGTTACTAATACACTGGTTTAAAACCAGTGCTTATGACAAAAACTTAAAATAATTATTACGATATTAAGCAAGTTTATGACCTAATATGATGAGAAAAATAAATGCACTGCAGTAAGCCCATTCAATTTGCGAAAAGTTTGATTAAAAAGCTTGTAATAAAAAGGATGCACCACTAGTGTAATTACTGCAAACTACAGAAATTATATTACATCCTATTTTGTTGGCAACATAGGCGCATTGTAATCATTTTCTCAGCAGAGTTATACTTGACCTAAGCTTTTCGAAAGCTATAGTTGCTACTCACACTACTATGTTACAACCTGAAAGAAAAGGTGAAACCTAAACGCCAACGCCTAATCATAAACAAGCTTTGACTCACTATTTAGGTGGCTCAGCAAGTCATGAGTTTGTTTCAAGGAGCTCTTGACGTAGAGAAAGAACTCGAAGCTCTGGAGTTGGAAAAGCAAGCGGAAAAGGAAGAGGTAACACGATTGAAAGAAATATCTTCAACGAAACCAAACGGAGACATTAATCCCATCACGTTCGAAGAGGTGAACGTTAAGTCAATTTTGTGAAATTATTGACTGTGCACTAAAACTGACTGGATGTATTCTAATTAAAGTAATTAGGCTACATACTGTAATTCACGACAAATGTCCATATTATGTTGTTGTATTTGTGTTTTGCTTTTTAATTTTTAGTAAGGAAAATTCATTGTAAAACATTTTTAAAAGCCAAACGTTCTGGCTTTCAGTGTAATGTAATCGATCCGTCGTGGAAACGAATGCAGCTCTAATATGCCACAAGTATTTAGGAGAAACTAGTAAACTAGTAAGTGATAACACAGCTGATTATGTAGATATCGAAGGTGAACTCAGAAAAATCTCCCACTCACCAACTCCGCCCTATGTTTGAACCCACAGATTCATCAAATGACACGCCGTCATCGAGTGAGACAGAAGTCTTCGGAAAACCTGCAGGTTCTTTTGATGAATCTGTAGATCAGTTTTATGACGTCTTAAATGTGCTGTCGGCGTAATATCAATCTACTTGCCATAAAAAAGGCAGCGTTGAAGCTGAATGAGAGAAATATTGTTGAGTGATTGTTTTTTGTTTTTGCGTTTTGTCATTTTTTTTTATTTGCCTCAATTTGTTTACAATTCATATTAGAGTTGTGTCACTATGTACGATTGTTGGTAAACACAATTAAAATTCAAAGAAGCTGTTAACCTAAAACATTTATCATTCTTCTCTTAAATACTTTATTTAGCTTTTGTATAATTTATTTATCACACAATGAGCAAAGCAATTTATCAATTCATTTCGCACAAAAAAAGCGTACAAGTTATCTGCACTGCTTAACACAGGCCTAGACGAGCATAAAAAAGGTAAAATATAAAAGCAAAACCTAAAACAGAGGACAAAAAGCATATCACATATTGCTCAAGGGCATATCCACAATAGTTGGGTGAAAGTGAAACCAGCATCGTTGTAGTTTTGAAAGACTTTTTCTACAGCAATTGCATAAGCTGCTGTCCTCAAATTCCCACCAAGATCATTCTCTTCCGCAGTAGCGAGGATGCTCTGGTAAATACAAAATTACAAAATTTACAGCTTGTAATTACTGTCATGACCAACCTGTAGATCAACTTTCATTCAAAGCTAGAAAATAAAAGCCGACCGCACATCGAAAGATTACATACATATCGATTTGCCTGTCTGCGCCTTACAAACTAAACAACGGTGATTGCTTCCACATATAAAGAGATTCTACGTTAAACTTTTAAAAGTAGTAGTAGTGTCTTTTATTTCCGCACCGTTAGAATAAATATAACGCAACAACATAAGAATTCAACTCCAAACGGACACAAAAAAGGGAAGACACAACAAAACGATTAACGTCGTAACATGCAAGAAAAAATGAAAATTGAAGATGAAAGGAATGGTCGCGACACCGGATTAAACTAAAACTGAGGAAAAAAGGAAAAAAACATAACAAAAAACCAAACGAAATATATGACGGTGAGATAAAAAAGACCAAAAGACACTAGGCAGACTCAAGCTCGAAACCACGACCTTGTGATCGAAACTGAACGCTTTAACCACTCGGCAACTAGGCTTACAGCGATCTGAACACATTTTTTAACTTTAATTAGTTATTTTGTATGCTTAGAGACAGACTTATACCGATCCTACCTATTTCATCAGTGGAAGGGTATGCTAAAATTCGTTGAAGTATGCCTGATGCTAAAACTTGATTTTATTTTCGTAAAAACATAGATTTATCTCGCACTGGAATTCGTCTAGGTTTATCCAGTCAATAATATCTCAAATTTATGAGCAGTAGGCTTAGTCGTTGACAGCTGTCCAACAGGTAGTGACCAGTGAGTCCTGTGTTGTCAACGACAGAGTTAATTTTGCAAGGCTCTTGGATGCAGCAGCGGTTCCTAGAGAAACCAAGTTTAGCATTTTTGTTTCCATTATTTCAGGGGTGGATAACCTGCCCATTGCACACTATTAGAAGTGGACCAAGGCGCCATAATATGATGCCGGCAAAGAAAAGCAATGCAACGAACTCCAGTTTCAATGATGATGACAGACAACAGCTGAAGGAAATACATCAAACTACGAAAAATCTAGTGAACGAAATGAGAGATTTGAAATCAGAACTGGCACAGAATAAAGAAGAATTGAAGGAAATAAAAATGGAAAATGCAAAACTGAAACAGACTCTAAATGTAAATATATTAAGCACGAACGCAATTGACCAATATGGTAGAAGAACAAACATAAGAATTTATGGAGTTCCAGAAAATACTACTGAAAAAGACGACGGGGAAGAAATAGTAAAAGAAATTACAATGGAACTTAGCATAAAACTTCCAGACTGGGGTGTCCAAAGAGCACATCGCCTCGGGAGTAAAAGACCAAATTCTGCGCGCAAACCAAGACCAACTATTGCGAGGTTCGTTAACTACAAGACTCGTAATAAATCAATGTGACGACGAATTTGTGATAAGCCATACCTACAATGGCAATATTAGAATGAAAAAATCTGCTCGGAAAGCAGTTAAAATGATTAAAGAAGGTCTAAAAGATGAAAGTATGGGTAAATGGTTATACCTGACGTAACCTGACGACTTATTCAGACATGAAATAGATGCAGATTTTCTTAAGCTTAATCATGAACCTCTGATGTTTAATCATGACTCCGTTGATTTTTCCGAATCGGCATGTTCTAGCTCTGAAGGTTAACCGTCTGTTTTTGCCTGCATGCAGATAATATCATAAGATGGTTTATTTTTCTGTGTTTAAATGACCGCTAAAGATATGAATCTAGCTAATCACTTAAATCTTTTTGTTGACCAACTACGGCATGATGTGCGACGTGATTTGAGCAGTTTAAACAATGACAAAGCTGTAAGCCCTAGTCCAGCATACTCACGTGATACTGACTGCGTAGTCAGGGGAATCTGCTGCGATAATGGTGCAAGCTGCAGCAGTTCCGTACAGCCAGGTTTTAATGATGCAAATTTTCAATCACAAAGCGCCAACTGCCCAACTCGCAAATCTACAAGCTCAAATCTTACTGTTGACTCCCAAAGCCTTCACGTTCGACGAGCTACTTTGGGCACTGATAATATAAAGGAAATTATGACTTATTATTCAATCAAAGCGATTGCTATCACGACGCCACGGATGTGAATGCAACGCTACATAAAATTTTTGGTGATCGACAGCTATTCATGAAACATTTTAACGTAAGGAGCTTATCGAAAAACATTGACAGATTGTCCTACTATCTGTCTCAATTACATCTAAAACCTGATATAATAGCTATTACGGAGACTAAATTATGCGATGCAAAATGTGGCAACAATATTCAAATGTTTGGTTACAACTTTGTTTGGTCAATTGTATGGTCATTATTTCAAATTAATTAAATTCTCGTCGTGGGCATGACAAACCAATCCTTAGAAGATCATTTGCTAAATTTTCAGCTGATGATTTTACTCACGAGTTGCAGGATCGAATTGATGAATTCTTAGATATGAATATCGCAATAAATGACACAAATGTTGATGTATTAAGTTATTTAATGAATTTCACTCTGTTATAACACAAGCAATTGACATCCATGCGCCATTAAAAAAACTAACCAGAAAACAAAAACGCCTTCGGCGTAAGCCCTGGATCACCAAAGGGATTCTTGTATCCATAAAGCGAAAGCAAAAAATGCATAAAACTTACTTTATTAATGGATCTTCAATGGAAAAATACATTTACAAGCAACATTCAAATACCTTAGCTAAAGTAAAAAGTTTGGCAAAAAAATTTATTATTTTTTGTAAAATTGAGGAATATAAAGATAACCCTAAAAAAACATGGGATGTATTGCGTACTTTATTACCCAGTAAATCAATATTGCCAGCTCCTAATTCTGTCAATGTTGATGGCATAAATATCTCTGATCCTAGTCTCATAGCAGAAAAATTTAATACAAACTTTGCTAATGTTGGCAAATTGTTGGCAAGTCGTCTCAATTCTAATGACAAAAATAGTTTTCTTACGTATATCAAATCCCCTTGCCTATCTTCTGTTTATCTTTATCCAACATCCCCACAGGAAATTTTCACGTTAATAAATAATCTGAATTTAAATAAAGCCAGCGGCTATGATGACATTTCACCTTTTATTTTATAAACCGCTGCACACATCCTTGCTCTTCCCCTTTCCATAATTAATGTTAAATCATTGCATGTCATTTGGTGTTTTTCCAAACCAATTGAAAATAGCGAAAGTTGTTCCAGTTTACCAGTCTGGTCCTCCAGAAGACCTTCATAACTATTGTCCTATCTCGCTTCTCTCAACTATCTCTAAAATTTTTGAACGTGTAATTCTTAATAGGTCAGTCTCATTTCTGGAGAGAAATGATTTGATTACTGCTACCCAATTTGGTTTCCGCCATAAACACTCTACTATCCATCCTATACTAGATCTAATAACTGAATGTTATCAGAATATTGATGACAAACGTTTCTCCACCATAATCTTTCTTGATATCAAAAAAGCTTTTGATTCTGTCTGCCACATAAAACTCATCAAAAACTTAAATATTATGGCTTCGTGGAGTTGCTAGTAAACTATGGGAATCGTATTTACGAGATAGAATACAATATGTTGCTATTAATAACGCTAATTCCAAATTTGAGCATATTGAGTACGGAGTACCGCAAGGATGTATCTTAGAACCTCTTCTATTCTTATTGTACATTAATGATCTATCAACTTCTTTAATTACAATGCCTAGACTATTTGCTGATGATACTGCATTATTAATTCATGAATCATCTTTTACCCAAATGAAGAGCTTAGCTGAGTCTGAGTTATCGAATATCTCTAAATAGATGATTGCCAATGGCTTAACACTACATCCCAACAAAACTCTTGCACTAAATATCTTTCCTCTTTCTCGAGTCACGACTCCCCTTGAACAAGTTCAGATTCTTGAATTTTTTTTTTGCAGCTGCATCCAGCATAAGATCTGTAAAGCTTTCATTAAATTATTTAAGCTGATAGAAGTTTGTATGAATGTTGTAGCTGCTTGAAGATGAGCATTTAAAACTGTATCATATTTTTTTGTGAATCGGTATTCAAGAAGCTCAATATAATTAATTCCATTGAAGGATGATGGTGATTTATAATTTCTTTTAAAAGGCAACTCTTGTGCTGCTTGAAAAACAAGGTAGATGGATTAAAGTTGTAAAAACTTTTATATTTTCTCATTACATTCTCATTGCAACTACAAATCTCTTTCCAACCTTTGACTATCTAGAGCTGCATTCACTCTCACAGATCACATCCAAAATAAAAAATGCAGTTATTTTGTTTACTCATAATTAGAAATATTATGAGTAAACAAAATAACTCATCGTTAATCATTCACTTTAATAGAAGGAGTTTAGCAAAAAACAAAAATCTAATTGAAGAATTCATAACCGAAATTAAATATTCTCCAGAGGTAATTGGCATATCAGAAACTAAAATCAACTCTAAAACGTGCCTCAGATTAAATATTCTAGGTTTTGTTTTTTTTCAAAATGACTCTCCCACTAACGCAGGAGGAGTTGGAGTATATATCAATCAAAATCTGAAATATAAGCTGAGAAATGATTTATTACTTAACGTACCAAATTGCGAAGATATATGGACAAAAGTTTCAACCAACCAAGGCAGTATAATTTTTGCGGTAATTTACAGACACCCATATACTAACTTCCTAGATTTCGAAAATGCATTGTGTAACACCTTAACCGAATTGGAAAATCAAAAACTTAAGTACATAGTCAGCTGGGATATAAATATAAATTATTTAGAAATTAACAACATAAAAATTAGCAACTACTTCAATTCGCTATATGCACTAGGTAGTAAACTATTTATTAATGCGCCTACAAGGTTTTCGAGACATAGCAAGCCCACTTTATTAGATCATATTTACTCCAATATCACCAAAAAAGAAATTATTGGTATACCATGCTTATTTGACATATCCGACCACTTGCCGACTTGTGTAATATTAAATAGCTTTAGTTGTAACAAGAAATTTAAGCAAAAAATGAAGAGATGTATGAAATCCTTTAAAGCAGAAGAATTCATTATTAATCTGAATTGCCAATTGCAAAGCTATTGTAATATACACAACCCAGACACTGACGTTAATGAACACGTGTCCAGAATTACTGAAACCTTTATAAAAACACTAAATAGTCATGCACCCCTTCGGCCACTGTCTCGGCGTGAAAAAAAATTGAATGAAAAACTTTGGATAACTGAAGGGATATTAAAATCTATCAAGACAAAAAATAAGTTATTCAAATCTTGTTAAAGAACAAATTAGGGAGCGCCCAGGTTCCCAAGTTTGGTAGGCTTTTGATCAAGATAGACTCTTCTGCATCAATTCCGTGATAATGATACGTCACTTAAATCCTCGAAGCGAGAATATCTTGCCTTCCCACGATGCACAATTAGAGTTACAGTCAGTGCATGAAGCAACGCAATTTCGAAAGTAACGGGATATAAGACTAAAAGATTAGGAGAGGGTAGCTGACAAGAAAGCATCGCAAAAAATAGCAATGCAGGGGATGCAGTAGCAATCCACGACCGGAAACAAGGGTAACCGAAGTTAGCCTACCAAAGTGGTCATTGGGCAGTCCACACTCTGATTTTTCAAATCTTGTTATAAATGTTCTGAAGCAAACAAAATTGAGTTTTATAAAAAATATCGCAACAAGCTTACGCATGCAAAATCCCTAGCAAAAAGTCAATATTATAACAAGTTATTGACAGAAAACAGATCTAATCCGAAAAAAACCTAGGAGGTACTTGGACAAATTATAGAAGGCAGGAGCAAATCGCGTAATAAACTGCCCACTTCCTTAAAAATAAATGGACAAATATGCGAAACTGATAGTGATGAATTCTTGAACCGAATGTGTGAATATTTTGCTAATGTTGGTTCAAACTTATCGAAAAGCAATAAATCTGACATTTCCGAACTAAAGATTTTTTCCAATTGCAAAGTTTTACATTGCATAAAATTACTGAAAGTAAAGTGTCTCTTGCTATTAGCGATGTTAAAAGTAATTCGACCCCTGGAATCGATGGCATCCCCCCCAAATTTGTAAAAATGGCTAGAGTAGTCTTGACTCCTATTTTGACTAAATTACACAATAAATGTTTGCAACAAGAATATTTTTCCGATGAATTTAAAGTGGGTCAAGTCATTCCAATTCCGAAAACATTAACACCCAAAGAACTAGGTGAATTTCGACCTATCTCTCTTTTAAACTTAATTTCAAAAATTTTTGAAAAAGTATTGAAGACTAAAATTATGGATTTTATTGACAATTATAATATATTATCTCCTGAGCAATTTGGATTTACAACAAACAGTTCCACCGAACTAGCAATTACCACAATTTATGACAAATTTCTTGATAATCTTGATAAAAATCAATATACATGTGCTATATTTCTTGATATCAAAAAAGCTTTTGATTCCCTTGACCACAAAATTTTACTCCAGAAGTTAGACCATTACGGTTTTCGAGGAAAAATTTGGAATTTGCTGAAATCCTATATGGAAAATAGAAAAATTTGCTCTAAAGTAGAACAAAAAGCTACAAAATATTTTAAAGTGACTCATGGAATTCCACAAGGCTCCGTCTTAGGCCCACTCCTTTTTCTGTTATTTATTAATGATTTACCTCAAGCATCAAAGTTTAATGCTACTTTGTTTGCGGATGATGCTAACTTGCATATTTCCCATCAAAATCCACACAGCTTGCAAGTAATGGTTAATGAAGAAATCGAGAAAATTGAAGACTGCATGTACTTTAATAAATTAACGTCGAACTATTCAAAGTGTTGTTTTATAATTATAAGTCGCAAGCCCCTTGATGCCTCAAAATTTAGCTTATCAATGAATAATGTAAACATTAAACGAAGTGATTGTATTAAATATCTAGGGGTGCTATTAGATGAACAGTTAAGCTGGAAAAATCATGTCCAAAAACTAAACAAAAACCTTTCAAAAATTTGTGGGCTAATTTTGAAACTAACGCACTATGTACCTCTAATCACTCGCAAATTAATTTATTATTCCATGTTTCATTCCATCATATTGTACTCGTTAATTAACTGGGGAAGAACTACAAATTCATATCTCTACCAGCTTGTAGTTTTGCAGAATAAATTTAAGGGAGCCAGTTTATTTCTTCCTCGAAATTCTCCTACCAATTCTCTGTATGTTAAATTTCAAACTCTAAAATTAAAAGACATGATCAGATTGGAATTTGCAAAGTTTATTTTTAAATTCAAAAATAACATGCTTCCATCATCATTTAATAATTACTTTATAGATCTCAACAAAATACATAAATACAACACTAGGCAAAAATCAATTGGCAGTTATTATCATCATCCTTTCAATAGCGAGTTTTGGAGGAAAAGATTACAGCACATCTGCTTACAGGAGTGGGAAGCTATTCCTCTTGCTCAAAAAGAGTGCTTTTTTTCTAGATTTAAAAATAAGAATAAAGCAGTTTTATTTGAGCATTACTCCAAAAATCTTGTGTAACTTCATCAATTATCTTAATTGCCTGCTTATTTCAAGCACAGTGAAATTATCCAGTGAGTGTAACAACTAATTTGTAAACTGATTTATAGTCAAGAAACGTTCTAGCTAAATTTGAATTATATTTGTTAGGACAATTGTCCACCGAAAATTTCACTTGTTGGTACAGACGAATGTGTGAACTGGGTTACATTGTAAATATTGTTTATTTGTTTTTTTTTTTGTGCTTGTGCTGCCATTTTTTATTTTATCATACTTAGCAGTTTTGCATGTAATCGGTCACTTTACTACACTTCGTAGTTATGCCTGTAATCGGTGTTTAGTGTCAGATTTGCAGATCGGTGTCTAGTCTAGTGTCAGATTTAGGTCATTTATAGAACAATAACCTTTTCTTAATAACGAATAACTTCTACTTTTTGTTTATTTTTGCTTTATTTATAAGTAGTGGTCGGGAATAGGTTTATAGCCTAGTTTCATTTTATGATTTGCATTATTTTTTTAATCCCAGCTATGGCAGTACTGTCTTATAGTGTGTTCTTTCTTTTTAACGTTTTATGTCACGCTAAGTTTACGCTAATATGTTTACTGTAAGTATTGCTGTAGTAGGTGCAGCAGACTTAGATGACCCCTGTGGTCTTTCGCTGTTTCCTGCCTATGCGAATTTTCTAAACGTATACGGTGAAATAAACTTGATTGATTGCTATATATATATGATTCTTAGACTTTTTCTGCCATTGCATACCATCAGTCAAATAAGCATGATCCAAGAAACGTTTACTCCAAATCGCATAGAACAAAATCTGTGGGCCAAAGTATCTCATCAAACTTAAGAGCAAGAAAATTTGTGTGTAACTGCTTTTGTTCCACTATGTGCAGACATTAGCAAGGTTTTTCATAGCACTTCACTCTTTTGGAAATTTCTTGTTTTTCATCAAATGAACGATTTAAAAAAGCATTTTCTAACAATGAGAAAACTAAAGTTTTCATTTTCCGAATTAAGAACACACACATGTCAAATGCTTTATTAAAATAGTATTCTGCAATTAATAACAAATCAAGTTAGTAGTAGCAGTGCCTTGTACAGTTATTCCACACTGTCAAAAGCGTCAATGCAACAAGAATTACAGTAAGATATTAAATACAGGAAGATATTAAAAATGGTACAAGAGAAGCAAAATAGTGACAAACTTTGTAACAAGCAGATACAAAAAATTGGAAGATGATAAAAAGCAAGACTAAGCATCGTTGCAACTCATACTTACATACAATGGCGGGATTTAACTGGTTCTATATAATCGTCTCACAAAATTTTACTAGATCGGCGAACCGGCCAGCAATACTGTTTATACTTGTGCCATTAGTTGAAACAGAACCGGCTGAAAATATAACTTTGGTAATGGAATCGCCTGAGAAAAAATTTTAATCCCACCACTGCTTACATATGTGTTTGAATATAGCTATACATTTATTTCAATTTTACTATCAGATTTTAAATCTTGGGTTGCATAAATATTGCTGTAAAAAGATTACCGGGCACTGTGGCAAACAACTTTAAACAAAACATTTAACGCATGCCACAACCAACTACTTGGACAATAGCAATTCTAAACTAAAATTATATATAAAATTCAAAATATCACTGTCGTTAAAAACCCTAAGCTTGAGAACGAAGAAGATTTTGCTGAAGATATAGCTAAGGCCATTGAGAAAGCTTATTTATTCAGCTGTTGTAGGATCACGCCCAGCGAATCCTACATCAGCTGATCGCGTCCTACGCAAACAAGCTGCCAGCGGCTCCTCACTATTATGCGTCCTGCCTACTACCTGCGGAGAGCAGAAAGGGGAAGAGGGAATGATGTTTAATTTACGAAAAGAGGATTACAAAAAAACTAAACGCCACGTTCGCCCGCGCCTTCCCAACACGAATGAGCAGTGCAGCCACAATGCCCTATAACAAGTAATGGCAGAAACGATAAAAGATTTCTAGGAGCTCGAATCTAAACAAGCATGCAAAAATAAAATCATTAGAAGAGATACCAAACCTTTGACTACCTGATAGTTAACTCTTACTCACCAAGTAAAACTTTGTAACTAGACGCTGTTAGCTCTGTAGCGTCTTAGCGAAAAAGACCGAAGCATGACCAGCGGCGGCTTATATAGGGACCGAAGTAAGTCAACCGTGATTACTATAGCCGTTGAAACACTAGGGGCGCACAAGCAATTTAAGCGGCATGAATAATAATAATTTGGTTGTAACATACCGGCCCCAAAAATACAAAGGTAACATTTTTTCCTTAACGCAGTGCGTGGGTGCCAAATTATGAACCCAAGAAAATGAAAGGGGGGCGGACAGGCAAGGCAGCTAAAATCAAACACAAATTACACAAACACAGATAATAGCACACAAGAAATACACTAGAGTCCAATACGGTGCCTCATTCTGCTGCTTCCAGCAAGTACAGTTTGCGAATGTCGCGAATCATGGACGGCGAAGCAGCTGTCCTTACTCGCACCGAACGAACCAGACCGTTCTCATCTTGGTAAACTTCTTCCACCAGTCCCTTAGGCCAGAGACCTCGCTTTGTGTTATCACTCCCTACCAAGACCAAATCTCCTTTGGCAAAGTTCCTTTGAGGAAGTAGCCACTTTTGCCGTTGCTGCAATAATGGCAAATATTCTCGTAGCCAACGGCTCCAAAACTGATCGGCCAACATGCTGACCAGCTTCCACGATCGTCTGTACCCATCCGCCTTCAGGAATGTTCCAAGTGGAAAGGAAGGGTCAAGGCTACCCGTCAACAAAGCATTCGGAGTGAGAGCATTTAGGTCCCGGGGATCAGAAGATACAGGAGTGATTGGTCTTCCATTGATGATCCGCTCGATTTCAATCAGGTAGGTGGCGAATGCTTCATCCGTCATTGTGTGATTGCCGGCCACTACTTTCATCGCGCGTTTTATGGATCGAACGAGTCGCTCCCAAACTCCACCTTGGTGGCTAGCTTCAGGAGGGTTGAATTTCCAGCGTATCCCTCGTCGTGCGAGTCTTGATTGAACGTCATTTTGATCCCAGCCTCGAATAAGGTCCCTCAGCACTCGTTCGGCTCCAACGAAGTTGCTACCATTGTCGCTCACGATCTCTTCTGGAGTGCGGCGGCGGTTGATGAATCGGGATAACGCCAACATAAACGAATCGACATCCATAGCATAGGCGCACTCGAGGTGCACTGCTCGCGTAGCTAGGCAGGTAAACAGGCAAACGTAACGTTTAGCGCATCTACGTCCCAATTTAGTCACAAAGGGCCCAGCGTAATCTACTCCGCAAGAAGCGAAGGGTGGTCTACCAGGAGACACCCTAACCGCAGGAAGAGGTGCCATGATTTGATTCCCACGGGCAGCATCTCTAATCCTACACCCCGGGCAGCGTCCAATAACTTTACGTACAGTAGCGTGTCCCTTTATAACCCAATAACGTTCCCTAACGACAGCCAGAGTATGAAGGGGTCCAGCATGGCCTTCCTTACAATGAACGTGCGAAATAATAAGACCTGTAACATGATGGTTGCTTGGCAAAATTATAGGGTGTTTCCTATCAGCCGGAAGCGTTGAGCGCTCTAACCTACCCCCAACCCGCAGAATCCCTTGAACCAGAATGGGGCACAATTTGCGTAAGCGGGGGCTTTTGGTGTTGCCGCTAAAATGCGCTAGGTCAGTGAGTCTATCATGATCGCTCAACACAGACAACTCGTAGGGAAAATGATCCCTCTGCACTAATTTAACAATGTCTAATCTGGCAGATTCCAGCTCAGCCACAGACAGACAAGAACCCGATCGCCAACTGTCACATGCTCGTCCCATTTTTGCCCTTCTAACAGTGGGTAACCTAGCCAGCCATGCAACAGCTCTCTCCAGTTTCGAAAATTCCGAAAAATGATTTAACAAGGGTTTAAGATCACTCCCCCCCTCACCTGAGGGTTTGCACCGAGTATGTGAAACTTTATGACACTTTAGCAGCTCGTCCTTGTTACAATCAAGGTCGGAGTGCAGCTTAGTGGGGTCAACTGGCCATTCGCTCTCCGAAAGCCAAAGAAATTTAGGTCCCCTAAACCACATTTCGTTTTCTGATAATTCATCCGGCATGCATCCCCGCGATGAAACATCGGCCGGATTCTCAAAAGTACCCACATGCCTCCATTGGTCTGGAGACGATTCAGACGGGATAATCGCGATTCGATTGGCCACGAAAGTTCGATATCGCCTAGCTGTGCTGCGTACATAGCCGAGAACTGATGTAGAATCTGTCCAAAACGTGACTTTGTCAACATCAAAATCTAACTCCTTGCGCACAAACCCAGTAAGTTCTGTCCCTGTCACAGCGGCAACGAGCTCTAGTCTCGGTATGGTAGTGGGCCTAACAGGAGCAACCCGTGACCTACCCATGACAAAACTGCAATGTACTTGGCCATCAGGACCAGCAAACCTCAAGTATAAAACGGCGCCATATCCAATTTGACTTGCGTCGCAAAAGCAATGAAGTTGCGCCTCGATCGGGTCAAAATCACTAGGTCGGTAACATCGTGGGATCCCAACGCTGCCTAGCGTTTGTAGAGACTTTGAATATACCTCCCAAAATTTCTTATTGACAGACGGAATAGGATCGTCCCACCCTACACCACTAGCGCAAAGCTCCTGTAAGAGTTTCTTTGCAGGTAAAAGAGCTGGTTGGATCATCCCCACCGGATCATAACACTGGCCAATAGTGGATAATATCCCCCTCCTAGTACAAGCTTTCTCCACCAGACAAGCCCTGAAACGGAACTCGTCCAAACTCGGATTCCAAATTACGCCCAGCGCCTTCTCTTCCCTAGGACAATCAATACTAACTTCAACCGGTAGCTCTCTCCTATCGCACTCAGGAATAGCACGCAACGCCTCCTCACTGTTGCCCACAAACTTCGTAAGGTGAAACCCGCAACGAAACAATAACCTTCGCAAACCTTCAATGGTTCGTGCCGCCTCACTATCACCGTGGAACGAAATAAGCAAGTCGTCTACGTAAAAATTTCTACGTACGGCCTGTAAAACCGCTTCTGGCGCATTGGTTTCGTTGTCAATAGCTACACGTTGAAGCGCATAACCACAAACACTAGGAGACGATGTGGCGCCGAACAAGTGCACTACCATCTGAAATTCCTCGGGGGAGGCCTCAAGATTACCATCGGGCCACCACAGAAAGCGCAAGCTATCACAATCTCGAAGGGGAACTTTAACTTGGTGAAACATCCCTTTGATGTCTGCCATGACTGCCACGCGTCGACTCCTAAATCTCAATAGCACCCCAACGAGATTACTAGTGTGATCTGGCCCTTGCAGCAAGTTCTCATTTAGGGAGGTGCCTCTAAATCTAGCCGCACAATCGAAAACTATCCTGAATTTTCCACCCGTGGCGTGGTGAGGAACGTACCAAGTTTTGGGAGACGGGGCCAAAGATTTTCTCTGTACTTTGCGCGCATACCCGTTTTTTAAGTACTCCCCCATTTTGTCCTTATACTTGTTGTGCAACTCAGGATCTCTGGCGAGCCGGTTCTTTAAATGCCCCAACCGCCTTTCAGCAACAGTTCGATTATTAGGCAGTTTAGCACTTTCAGATTTCCAAGGTAAGGCGATTTCGTAGTGGCCGTCTACCTTAACAACCGAGCTTTCCATGATTTGCAGAGCCCTCTTATCTTCGAGAGATGCCCCCAAATCTAACCCATCGCCCTTACTGACAAAATCCCTTTCGTACATTTTCTGCATTAAGCCGTGCAACGCATTGTTGTCTGACTGCACAAAGTTAACGTGGCCTACCTCAGGCTCACGAGAATGTCCCGGCCGGGTTATGGGTCCCACCAGAGCCCAACCAAGAGCACATTTTACCGCGTTGGGCCCCCCCGAATGGTTTACTCGATACTCAAAGGTGCGGTGTGCCCCTGGCACGTCCGCTCCGATAAGTAGCTCCACGCTACCCTTGAAACTGGGAAAAGTAACCCCCTCGAGCACTTCCGGGTACGCCTGGCAGTCCTTACTGCTAGGAATGCTTGACCGCAACTCGGGTAAAACTGGCACCGAGATGACGTTGGACAACTGAATCGCAGCTTGTCCACTAAACCCCTGAACGGTTAAATCAGCCCTACGCCCGTTCCTAACCTCCATGCCATTAACAGTAGCGAGTGAGAATTGTATCTTTTGTCCCCTTACCTTAAGCTTATCGAGAAGCTGCTCGGTACACAGCGTAGTGTCCGAGCCTTCGTCCAAAAAAGCATACGTCTCTACGAGTTCTTTCCCGTTACCCCAGACCTTGACAGGGACGACTCGAAGTCGGACGAGTTGACTTTCGGCCCTATTGGCTACATTAACCTGCCCTAAAACACCCTCTTCGTTAGATGCAACCGCGCTAGGTTGGCCAGGGTTTACTGAGACGGACATCACCTGGTTAACTTCGCCGGCCCCATTACCATCCCCGTTAGCATTGCTAGATCCGGCCCCAGGATTCCGGTTGGGACTAACCTCCCCTGCATCCCGGTGCAATAAGGTATGATGGTTTCTGCCGCAAACACCACACTTGCCTTTGGATTTACACGCCTTGGCGAAGTGCGAACCCAAACAGTTAAAGCACAACTTTTCCGCCTTAGCAAATGACCAACGGTCCTTGACCTGTTGTTTCGAAAACTCTACGCACTTCCACAAAGGGTGTGATTGAGGACAAAACCCACACTTGACTGTAGCCCTGCCGGACCTGAATTGCTTTCCCGAAGACCCTTGAACTATGTTTACCGAAGCCTTTCGTGGTTGCGCCTGCTCCCGCGAAGCTCGGTCTAGCCAACGCCTATCACCACGACGACTAACAATTTGGCCCAAGAAACTGGTCTCAACCTTTGTTCGTTTTTCCAAAAAATCAGCTAGCATAGCGAAAGTGATGGGGCGACCCGATTGCAAATGTGAGCTGACCGAAGCTATGAATTTGTCTTGTAAATGGTTAGGGAGGCGCTTGAAAATGCCCGATACAGTTTGCTGCGTGTCTAGCCCTGCGCTGTCGAGATTATTACACGCCATGAGACAATTGCGCATGTCACGAGACAACGCAGACAACCCGCTGTGATCATTCGATTTTAGAAGTGGCCCTTCGATAAGCTTGTTGACGTAAGCGCTTACAACCGTGTGATCTTGGCCATACAAGCTTTCTAAAATCCTACGCGCTTCAAAGTAACCTAGTTCGGGACTACGAGCCATAATACAATCCGAAATGTTAGCTCGAGCCTCTCCCGTACACGATGAAATGAGCAAGTCAAGACGCTCTGCCATATCTACCACTCCTCTGGCAGTGTATGCGTCGAAATGCTTTACAAAACGTCTGTATGTAATAGGGTCCCCGCTAAACAAGTCCTCCTTTGATAAAGGGGCGGCATTCCTGCGACTAATTTGGCTGGTCATGACATGCATGGCTTCAATTAGGTTTTGAATGTCGCTTCTGTCACTATTTGAATTTGATCGACTAGTAGGAGAAGGACCTTGAGTATGATGATAACCCTCCCTGAATGGAGACGATACCTGAGCCCTAGGGTCCCGAACTCTCTCACCTAGCCGATACGCAGACCCCATACGTCCGAGTGCACTATCCCCAAGAAATGGCTGATGCACCCTATCAGCCCCTAAAGAGTCAAACCCCGGCGGGGGAAGAACACTTCGAGAACACGCAATCCTGGCAGCATGAGAGTCGGGGTATTTAGCCCAGCAAGCATCTAGACCATGATTAGAATACGTGCCAACGCTAGTGGTGGGTTGAAGCGGGCCACGTGGCCAGCTGTCAGTGACAACGTATGTCGTGGGTGACGAGTCTCCATAGCCTTCAATTCTAGGGGGCTGATTCCCTAAAAATTGTAAGGGATCAAAGGCACTCTCAGGTAACTGGTAAGGGTCCCCTGCAGTCTTTGAGAGCTGCGCCCATGAGTGGCTTTTAAACAAACCTTTAGCGGCATTAGTATCGACAAGACGTGTGAACTCACAAGACCTATCCAAATGAGAAGGACCAGCAACCTCGTCCCCCATAGCGGTACAACGGCGAGATACGAACGACTAGAGTGACGAAAAGCCCCAAGCTAAGCCGAAACAAAATCCCGAAATCTTTTATGTATGTAGGATCACGCCCAGCGAATCCTACATCAGCTGATCGCGTCCTACGCAAACAAGCTGCCAGCGGCTCCTCACTATTATGCGTCCTGCCTACTACCTGCGGAGAGCAGAAAGGGGAAGAGGGAATGATGTTTAATTTACGAAAAGAGGATTACAAAAAAACTAAACGCCACGTTCGCCCGCGCCTTCCCAACACGAATGAGCAGTGCAGCCACAATGCCCTATAACAAGTAATGGCAGAAACGATAAAAGATTTCTAGGAGCTCGAATCTAAACAAGCATGCAAAAATAAAATCATTAGAAGAGATACCAAACCTTTGACTACCTGATAGTTAACTCTTACTCACCAAGTAAAACTTTGTAACTAGACGCTGTTAGCTCTGTAGCGTCTTAGCGAAAAAGACCGAAGCATGACCAGCGGCGGCTTATATAGGGACCGAAGTAAGTCAACCGTGATAACTATAGCCGTTGAAACACTAGGGGCGCACAAGCAATTTAAGCGGCATGAATAATAATAATTTGGTTGTAACAGCTGTTATTTTGGTACATAAGGCTTATTTTTTTGTTGTTGATTTTTGCAAGTAATTTTTTTGCAAGAGCTATTTTTATGGGCCCGCACAAATAAGCTCTTTGTTTCTTTTATTATCCCTCGCGCTCTTCTCAATTGTACAAGAGCGTGACGAAGTAATAAAACATACCAAAGAGACTAAATATGTTGGTTAGTTAGTTAGTTAGATGCATATTTATCCTCCTATCACGAGAAAGCGGTCAGTGCGCTATACGAGCTCGCTTAGGAGTTGCCGGCCATCTGTCTACCACACCAAGATGGGGGAATCCCGCTAAGTGCCTTTTCCAACGGCACAACTAGTAAACTTGCCGGTTTGTTCTCCACACTGTCCCTTTAATGCTGAGCGTCAAGCAGGGAAGCTGTGAATACCAATTTTAAAGTCATTGGTTTGACCCGACTCGGAATCAAACCCGAGTCTACAGCTCAAGAGACAGACGCTCTATACCACTCGGCCATCTGAGCTGTTACAGCCGGTAAAAATGGCCACTTCCAATTCTTTAGGCTCTTTGGGTTTGGAATTGGGATTTGCATTTAGGATTCAGGCTTTGGATTCAGAAAGTTTTCACAATTTTGTTTCAGCGTCTGATCATAGGCCTACGTGGCATAACAGGGCAAAATGACATTTAGGTCTATCTTGCCACAGAATAACGTCTAGTATCAGCCCCCGGGTTTGGTTTGCTTAGAATTAGGTTTGGTTAGGATTAGATTCGGGTTAGGGGGTTAGGATTACGGTTGCTGCTGAACCGAACCCTAACTAAATTTAACCCTAACCAAACCTAATCCTAATTAAACCTAACCGAACCTGGGGGCTGATACTAGACGTTACCTCCTGCCACATGCGGCAAAATAGCTAATGCCTTAAATGAAAAAATAATAAGTATCAACTATCATTGCTTACATGAAAATATTGTTTGCCACAAGTGAAGAATTTACAGCTACAAGTCTCTTGAATCATACTAGCCTACTACTGCCATTTGCCACACCTAGTGACAAGGTTTCCAATTTGCTTATTTTCACGATCGTATCTGGGCTAATAGCCATCGAACTGGAGGATAAAAATGAAGAAACAATTAATCAACTGTACGAGTACTCTGGTTGCCTATAAAAATGATATCAAAGGTGACTACGTTAGGTCCTACAGTCCTATGCTGTAGACCAAGGGTCGGAAACCTACGGCCCGCCATGCGAAATCGTCCGGCCCGAGACATATCAATTAATTATTGCAAGAATACGGCCCGCCGATTCTTATTGAGTTTTAAACTGCAGTGTTACCGCTGTTTGAAAAACATTGTGGTGTTGCTACGTCATAAATAAAACTATGCGAAGGCTGCAGACTTGCACGAGATTGTCTGCTTCACACGTCCATGTGTATGCGCCGAGACGCAGATTAAATGCTTTGAGATAAATTTGTTTCAGTCCGAGTGCCAAATGGGACAATTTAGAAATTCAGGATGCTCGCGAAACGTCGAAAGGTTGATGATGAGTGCCGAAGTTTTAATAGTGAATGGACGGAGAAGTACTTTTTCATATTACACTTTGATAAACCTGTTGGAAAAACCACGCCCCAACACCAAGCGTCCAGGGGAGCCCTTGGCCTTGAGACCTTCATTTCTCAATATTCACAAATAAAATATACTTGGAACTGAAGTATATTCAGGCTGATTCTTCATAAAATAAATCATAAAATATACTGAGAGGCAAAAACTCACCGAGGTTCACTCAAATAAATCAAAACAACTCAGCAGAAATAACGTCTGTTATCCAAGCCCAACAATTCGATTCTGCTACAATTCGGTAAAACACAATTAATCGAAAACACAAAAACGGGTGGCTCTAGGGGAAATTTGCCAAACTGTGAAAGAGTGCGATTGCTTAATGATTTCGGTGCAAGCTAATAAAGACGCCAAGACGTTGCGTAATTCAGGAAGCCGAATGATTACTGCCAAGTCAAAATTGCGAAATCCAAATTCTTGTGAAGGGTGGAAGCGCTAACAAAATAAACCCAGGTTCGGTTCCCAATGACGTATCAAATTTATAATTTCCTGACTGTGCGGGAACAAAACCCACGTGCTATTTCCTACGGTGGAGAAGAACAAATGTACTAGCAATACTGCATTTGTCACTGTGATACAAAATTTAAGAACTGAATTTGCCTCACGCTTTTCCGACATTCGTTCCCTACAAAATAAATTCAGGCTGTTTACTCCGTTTGATGTGGACGTCAATACCATTCCCGAAAAATTTGAAATGGACCTCATTGAAATGCAATGCAGTGACGAATTGAAGGCAAAATTTTATACAGAGGGCATATCGCTACTTGACTTTTACAAAAAGTACCCTTTTTGAAAGTCGTCTTTGTCCCAGCTTGACCAATAATGCAAAAGAAATGGCATCGATGTTTGGTAGCACGTACACATGTGAACAATTGTTTTCAACAATGAAATTCACGAAGAGCAAGCTAAGATCACGCATTTCCGACGCCCATTTAGAAAATGTTCTGCTTCTTGCTTCATCTGACTTGTCATCAGATGTTGAAAAACTTTCACAAAGCAAGCAACATCAAGTGTCACATTAATGTTGTGTTGTTGAAGTGTGAATGCATATATTTTGCTATTTTTGTAATTGGTATGATTGAGATTATAGCAATGTAGCATAATATCCTGCAGAGAGTCTGAATTATAGTGTTAATGAAAATTCCGGCCCGCCAAAAATTTGTACATTCGACATTTGGCCCGTGAGTAGCAGAAGGTTGCCGACCCCTGCTGTAGATCATGTTTTACTGACTATGGTACCGGTAACTCTTACCAACTATATTTGGATCTTGTTTGAATCAAGCCGCACTTTATAACAGGCAGATATATGACAGAAAAAAATTAGGTGCAGCGATCATGCTTTAGGTGGAGCGACCATGCTTTTTTTAGTTTTTAAATTCATTGTGGGCTGTATAACTTTAACGGTTACCGCTCTGTCGCTGTTACCTTTTTTTCGGCTGTGTGTCGTGATATGCGTTGTTTTTATGTATTTTGATGGTCGTTGAATAAAACATACTACTACTAAGCAGAAGGACCGCTAGTGAGTTATTAGTAGGAGTTAGGGTCTAACCTTAACCCCGAACCTTAACCCCCCAAACCCTAACCCCGGCTTAATTCAAACAAGCTCCGTGTATTTTAGGCACTGGTCTGTGTTTATTTTGCCAATAACGCCAAAACACTGAATGGCCAAAAAATTTAGGTTTGTAGGATAACCGGTGTGTGTACATCATACACATGACTGTTGACAGGCTTGCATCCATTTCCACACCCGGTTTTAAAAATATTACCAAATCAGTATCTTACCGCTAACGGCAAAATAGACACTTCCTATATTTTTTATTTTGGTCTAGCTTCAATTCTTATACCGGTACCAGTTCTACACTTTTCTGCTTTTCTCATTAGCCTTTAGCTCATAAGCACAACGTCTACTGCCTAGCAAGATTTCAATTTCATCCTATCACTTTCTAAGCCAAGCAGAATTAACCTAGCAGACTAGCCTAGCAAAACCAGTGGCAATTGCCAAGCTTCAGCAATCCCATGCTTCAACCAGGCAATGAAGCTACATGATAACATGACGTCACTCAAGGTGTTCACTTTTCAAAGTGAACACCTTGAATGACGTAGACCTGTGCATTAGGATGCTGCTGATCGCTTTTTTTTCAGTTTTTTAAATTGTTTATTACAGTCAAGGTGTTCACCTGGGTTTGGTGAACACCCTGGTTGACGTCATCCTAAAAAAAATCAATCTTTATGATAATCGCGAAAAATTGCAACTATTGAATTATTTTTAAGGGGAAAGTAGTAAAATTTACTTTCTGAACGAAAAAGTTTATTACAAAAATAAAAAAGATTATAAAAAGTTAGAAAAAAGTATTTTTTGGAAATGTCAGGGTGTTCGCTGAACACCTTGAACACCCCGAGAATACGCCACTGATCCAATATCTCCTATATGTCTATGTCTCTCACCACCTGCCAAGTTGACGGAATTGACGTCCAAAGTTGAGCTTTTTTGAATTTAAGCGACAGCTTTACGTTGTTACTACGAAAACGGGGTAAAAAATAGTTATTATTGAATTTGCTTCTTGTATCGTCAACTTGGCAGGTGGTGAGAGACATAGACATATAGGAGATATTGGATCAGTGGCATTATGTTTAGGCACATTTCCTAAAGGAAATAATTTTGAAAAACTTCTTGTAGTATCTTTTGACTGCTCATATAGGCCTACATAAACTTAGCCAACTCCAGATTATACATATTGGTTTATCAGAATACTATGATTCACAATTTCAAAAGCTTTTGACAAATTCAGCATAATTGCACATGAGTATTGATGGTGATCCCTATTTCTTTGTATTTCATACACAATATTGGCTATTGCTAGTGTCAAGTCAAGTCAAGTAAATTTATTCACCAAAAACGCAGCAAAAAGACGACGTTCAGGTAAGTGATAGCGAAAGACACAGAAGTCACCAAAGTCAGCTACATTTTGAACATTAGATTGTGCGTGATTAGCGGCAGATACAAGACGTGTTCGGTAGGAAAATTACGAGCAAAAAATACTATTGTAGTAAAGATTTAAATGTTGATACAGTTACATTCAAACAAAATTATAGCTGTAAAATAAATAAAATATACCAGCATCAGACCAGCAGATAGCAGTAGCCTATTGACAAACATTGAACTAATTCTGAAAAAATTTGGTCATAAGCATATAAGACCTTTGCGAAGAAAGACAAAATACAAGGGCAAAAATGGAGGAGGGGATATCGAAACTTTCTCAATATGTTACAGCCAACATTAGATTAGGGCACAGCAGCAACCAAAAAAATTTACATGGCAGTAAAGCAACACTCTTAAACACAAACTTACAGAACTTACAAGGCAGTAGAGCAACATTGTTAAACACATGGGTTGAAGGTAATTTGATTCACCCAAAACATACTGTAGCTAAAATTACAGTAAATTGTTATTCAAGAGGCGTATTTTTTCAGGGTATTCATTTTAAAAGTCTTTTTAAACTTAAAAAATGAAGCTTCTTTTTGTTCTATAGATAATTTACTCCATATTTCTAAAGCTTTCTGTTCTGTCATTTTTTTCTTCCATTCAGTACGAGAATAAGTGTGAAAAAAATCTTTTTTACTTTTTTGACGTGTATAGTGACGATAAATAAAATCTAATTCTAAACTAGTAAAGTAACTGTTAAAATAATTTGGCAGCATATTGTTACTGTATCTAAATAAAAATTTGGCATACTCCTTATCAATCATGTCATCTAATTTTAAAACTCCAAAATATAAAGCATTTGCAGAAAAGCTACTTGGGCGAAATAATCTAGCTCGTAAAAAACGGTTTCAAAGAGTTTTAATTTCATAAAGTAAGCGTTTTGATGCTCTTCCCCAATTTATTAATGAATATTGCAAGACCGAATGAAACATACCGTAATAGATAAGCTTTTAGAGTAGAGAGTGGAACGTAATGCCTGAGTTTAAAAATCATGCCACAAACTCTGGAGAGTTTTACGCTGATTGGCTCTATATGTGGTTGCCATGTGAGCTTGTCTAAAATAACTCCATGATATTTGACGCTATTAGTTAGAGAAATATTATAATGGTTAACTATCACTTCAAAATTTGTTGAATTTCGCATCTCATTGCCAATCATCATGAAGTTGGTTTTTTGTAATTTAGAATTAACTTGCTTTGCTTCAGCCATGTATCGACTTTATTTATTTACTGAGAAATTTCTTGTTGAAGAAATTGGATGTTGTGGTGGCTCATGTGTAAATTGGTTTCGTCGGCGAATAACGTAGTTTCAAATTTGGAAACATTGGATAAATCATTTACGTACAATAAAAATTGTGTTGGTCCGAGAACAGAACCCTGTGATACACCATACTTTACAGAATGAAAACTCGATGTTTTTTCATTGATTTTGGTACAGATTTTGCGGTTGTTAAGATAATCTTGGAAAAAACTGAGAATGGTACCTCGAAACCCAAAATGGTGTAATTTTTTGAGAATGATATCATGGTGCACTGAATCGAAAGCTTTCCTTAAATCTAGAAAAATTGAGCAAGTTATTTTTTTGTTATCTAAATTTTGAAGTAATTTATTATATATCGATGTAACTGCCATTTCTGTCGAACTGCTAGTCCTAAAACCGAATTGAAAATCAGAGACAATATTGTTCTTGTTTATAAATTTCATCTTTTTTCCTGCAATGATTTTTGCAAATATTTTTGAAAGTATTGGTTGCAGGGAAATGGGTCGAAAGTCATCCATTGAATTTGGAAAAGAAATTTTGGAAAGAGAAATAATTGCAGCTGTTTTAATACTATCAGGAAATTATCTGAGTGATGTAAAGTGTTTACTCCTAAATCCAAACTGTTCCTTGCAAATTGTGTCATTTTTTTCTAAATCTTATTTAGTCTTCTGTAAATCATTTTCTCAAAAATTTTTGAAAAAGGTGTTAAAACTGATATTGGGCGATAGTTAGTTAATTTCGATTTACTTCCACTTTTATAAACTGGAGTTATTTTAGCCACTTTCAGCGCGGCAGGAAATATTCCATCATTTGAACAGAGATTAAAAACAGTGCCAAGAGTCGGTGCTAAGTATTCTGCAGCTAATTTTATAAATTTAACTAGAATATTATCAATTCCTTTTGCCTTAGTTTCATCAAGTAGTAATATTTGTTAGCAGATTTCTTCAGGGGTAATTGGTTCAAAGTAAAAAGTATTTGAAGAAGATTGGATATCTGTCAGTTTCGAGCTTGTAGGGGTTTCTGGAATTTTTGATGCCATCTTGGGTCCGATATTCGCAAAAATTTATTAAACTCATTGCATACGTCCTCACGTTTAGTTAAAGTTTTGTGGTCATCAGTTATAAGAGTTTCTTAACTGACTCCTTGGTTATTGCTTTACGTTTTCGTATTTCGTTGATAATTTCCCATTGCTTAGAAATGTTTTTTCTATCAACATCTAGCATTAAGGAATAGTAGTTTTGTTTGGCTAGGCCTGATGGTTGTCAGTTTGTTCATGTATTGCTTATATACTACGATTAAGTCCGCATCATTTTTTTTACAACACTTTCGAAATAATTCATTTTTGGTTTGAATTGATTTAAGAATTTCTTTGGTTATGCAAGGTTTGGTTTTTAGTTTTGTTTCTTTTCTTGAACTTTTTTTCAAGGGAGCATGTTTATTGACAATTTGTGAAAAATTTTCAGTAAAAACTGCAACAGTTGTTTCAGTATCATTTTGGGTATGGATACGGCGGTTAACTTTTTCTTCAAGAATGCTTATAATTATCATCAATAAACTTTTCTTTTCCAAAAGATCTCATATCTCTAAACTTGTATTTTGGTTTCGTTCAAAGAGGTTTACTAGGCATTGAGCAAAAGGTTGGAAGATGATCAGATATTTTATAGATAAATATTCCACTTTCTACATTGTTCTTTAGATTAGTGTAAATGTGGTCTAGTAAAGTGGCCGAATTTGTTGTCATACGAGTAGCTTTATCAATTACATTGATACAGCTTTCTGCAATAATGGAGCGAAAGTAGTTAGCGATAAGAGGATGGTTTTCTTGTTTGAATAGATCAATATTAAAGTCCCCACAAATGATCTAGTCTTGCTTAAGGTCATTTAGTTTGGCTAGTGTTTTCGTGAATTGTTGTTGAAATTCGTGAAAAGACGCCTAGGATGTCCGTATATTACACCAATAATAAATTTTTTTGTTACAGGATGTGTCTATTTCAACAAATAAATTTTTGGAGTCTGTTCATGAGAAATTCAGATCTGGTCGTCTGAAAGAATTAATGTTTTTTAATAAGTAAAGTCCTATTCCTCCTGCATTGGTGACAGAGTTATTAAAAATAAAGTCATAATTATTTGTTGATATTTAATAGGCATTTTTGTCTTTTAGTTAAGTTTTGAGTGATTGCCAAGATATCTGGATAATCTGTACAATCTTTTAACAGATCTTCTAGTTTAAATATGTTTTTAGGGAGGGATCTCTATGGGGCGCCGTGTGTAAAGCTACGCAATATAAAATTTTGCATCGTTTTTTTTGGTTAATTTTGGTTAAATTACATGCAATATCATATATTGTTGCAATTTATCTATATTGCTGCAATATGTGTTAAATTGTTGCAATTTATCTATATTGCTGCAATTTGTGTTAAATTGTTGCAATTTATCTATATTGCAAAAAAACACTTAAATCGCCTTTTAATTGCCATGATGATATGCTAACTAAAACAGTCAGTGTTGCCCTTTCCCTTTTTCCATGAACTCATGTAGTTTACCGGCCCGAGGCGCTGTTGTACTGACTGTGCAGTGTGCGCTTATTGGTTTGGCTGAAACATTTTGAAATAAAGTGGCTTGGAGTTTGATTGATAAAATGCTGTGGTGATTGGTAGATACAATTGCGGACATATGCAAAAATATAGACGTATACGGTAGGCAAGTTATGAGCAAGCTACCAGTACCCATGCAGGTATCGGTACCAGCCATGTAGCAGTTGCAGGGTATGGAAAGTTGTCAGACTAGATAGCTAGAATCCCACGTGGTTTTGTGCTTATTATTCTTTTAGGTAACTTAATAAAATTAGTAATTTAGTGTTAGTAATAAGCGCACACTGCACAGTCAGTACAACAGCGCCTCAGGCCAGTACACTACATGAGTTCATGGAAAAAGGGAAAGGGCAACACTGACTGCTTTAGTTAGCATATCATCATGGCAATTAAAAGGCGATTTAAGTGTTTTTTTGCAATATAGATAAATTGCAACAATATATGATATTGCATGTAATTTAACCAAAATTAACCAAAAAAATGGTGCAAAGTTTTATATCGCGTAGCTTTACACACGGCGCCCCATACATCTCACATTCAAATGCAACACCGATAGATCATTGTTTCTTTTTGCCTTTTCCGTAAATTCATTAAACCAATCTAAATTTCTGTATTTGCAATCTGTTTTGACTAAAATTCGACATTATTTTGATCTTCTGCTGCATCATTAATTTGCTTTACTATTGATTTATTGAGACTGTTTTGAAATAGTTCATCAAATTCTGTTATTTATTTGTTGTACAGGTAAAATTTCAGCTAAATATTCAGCGCATAATAGAGATGATTTTGGTTTAGTAACTTCCAAACAATCTTTGTGCTGCCAACTTCGGCAGTTTATGCACTGAATGGCTCTCAGTCTACTCTTACATTCTTTGCTGCATATGCTGCAGTTGTGAACATATTGTGGCATAAAAAAACTGCAATCTTTTAATTGCCTTTGCGGAGGTTGCTAAGATACAGTATAATAAATTCAACAAATTTTAATGTAAAAAATTTGGGCAAGTAAGATACGAGAAACAGAAAGCACTCCTCTCAGATTTTGACACTGAAAAACATGCTTTTTGTCAAGCCAATAGGCCTATTAAGCGTATTCATAACACTGAATAAAGTATAACTGGATTAGTAAATAGTAAAGCATAATGGGACAATGGTACAAAATTAAAACTGAATCACTCACAGAATTAATTTGCGTTATTGTTTCATCTTTTGACTTTTTGCAGAAAATTTTTTCATCGAAGGTCCAATATGAATGGACTTGCTTCTTTGTTCTTTTTTTAGACTTTTTCAAGAAGGTCTGGAAAGCCTTTCCCAGAAAATTAAAAATTTTAGAATGAAATTCAGTGCATTCTGGCGTATATCCAGGAGGAATTTTTTGTTGAAATGGGACTTAATTATAAAGTAAAAATAGGATACTAGTAAGCATGATTGTTCAAAAATTGACATTGCCTTTGGTAATCGTGCCTAGAGATGTAAAAACCGTTTTTTTTCCGTTGTGTTTTATGTCTTTGTTGTCTTTGCAGTTGACAAAACCAAAAAAGTTTGTTTTTAAAATAAAACAAGACAATCAGCGTCAAATCGCACGACCAACATCACAGAGTATCGCACATGTCATTGTACAGGGTGTCCATAAATTATTGCTACAATTACAAAAATTCGCCACAGTCTTACTTTTTAAGATATTTTCAACCGGTTTGTTTTATAGTAAAGGCAAATGTTTCAAGTTTACGTAGATGCTTTAGTATACTTCTACATGTGCACCATCAGTCGCACGTAGGATATCCAGTCGATATTCAATTTCTATCCATGTTTTTGCTAAAATATCTACGGTAACTGTATCAAGTGCTTCAATTATTCGTTGTTGCAAATCACTAACGTCTCTGACTTGGTTCGGTAAACGATATCCTTAACATAGCCCCTCAGGAAAAAATCCAATGGTGTGATATCAGGGAAACATGGCGGCCATGGAATGGGACCATCACGTCCAATCTATCTTTCTGGAAAAGTGTCATTCAAAAATTGGCGAACTGCAAGACCCCAATGAGGGGGTGCACTGTCCTGCTGGAAAATAACTAGTGGTTACTGTTCAAGCTGTGGTGACACATATTCTGTCAAAAGGTCGAGATAAATTTGAGCTATAATTGATTTCTCAGCGAAGAAAAACGGACCAGTAATTTTACCATGCATGATTCCACACCATACAATTAGTTTAGGGGAGTTTCGTTCAAGCTCGTAGGTTTCATGCCGAGTGTGCGAGTCCCAAATTCTTGAGTTGTGTCCGTTTATTAATCCAGAAACGTGAAATGTTGACTCGTCACTTAAACAAACACGTTTCAAAAACCCTGGATCTGAATCTAATCTGTGTAGCATCGTCACTGCAAATTTTTTTTCGTCGAGGCTTATCTTCTGGCTGAAGGGCTTGCAGTAACTGCACTTTACTGCATATGCAGAAAATCGCAAATTTTTATGCAAAACTTTGTGAATAGTGGAGCGTGGGATCTGCAATTGGGTAGAAGTCTGCGAATAGACTTTCTAGGGCTTCTGGTATATGCCACTCGCACAGATGCAATTTCTTCTTCTGATATTTGAGGTCGGCCAACTCTCTGTCTCTGCAACACACTACCAGTCTCCATAAACTTTTCATGCCATGCTCGAATGGTAGATTGTGCAAGTGGCTTGCACCGGTACGATTAAGCCCATAAGGCAGTGGTCGGCAACCTGTGGGCCACGGCCCAACTGTGGACCTTTTAGCAATTTTTCGTGGGCCGCGAGCTATTCAGTTTTACAAAGTCTTTGTGGGCCGCATGCTAGCTGCAAATAAAAAATAAGCCCATTGGCTACAACTAATAATAAAAGCCTTCCCTTTAATCATTTAAATTTCTACAATCTTCAGCTAAATTCGATAGGGTTTGAACACTGTGAAGATATTTGGTTGAGCGTTGAGGATCGGAGGTCTAACCAAATTTTTAACATAGCTGTCCTCTACCGCCACCCAAATACTGATACACCCGAGTTCATCAGAAAACTTGGCGATGCTTTCTGTAATCATCTTCTAACCAACAAATGCACGTATATACTCGGAGATATTAATATTGACATATCTAGTCCAAACCGAACCACAGCTGCGCAAGAATTTATCAATGTTTTGTCTTGCAAGGGTTTTTTTCCTGTAATAACTAAACCTACTCGTGTTGCAGAAACTTCTTCGACAATCATTGACCACATAATAACTAATGATTTATCCCGTCGTTTATTCCCTATGATAATTAGAACGGATCACACCAACCATTACTTAACTGCTGTAGTGGCCATTGAAAATATTGAACGCACACAAAGTCAACCCATGAAAATTTTGCGCAGAGATATGAGTCATTTCTCATCTGAAGCATTTAGCACAGATGTAGAACAGTTTGCTAATCGTTTTCTTGAGAATCTAACTGAAATTACTGCTGACAATTTTAACAACGTCTTTGATTACTTCACTAATACTTACAAACGCATTGTTGATCAGCATGCCCCTCTAAAATGCTTGTCGCGCAAAAAACAACGTCTTCACAATAAACCCTGGATTACCAAAGGAATCTTAATATCTATTCGAAATAAATAAAAAATGTACGAAACGCACTTTCTACAAGGCAGTAATGTCTGCAAAATGATGTATAAAACCTACGCCAACAAACTCACGAAAGCTAAAACTTTGGCAAAAAAATTGTATTTTGCTCAAGAATTGTCAAACTGTAAAGGCGATGGACGTAAAATGTGGGAAGTCATTAAAACAATTATTCCTTCAAACTCAACTAAAAAATCCAAAATGACTCCCAGCGAACTCAATATCGACGGCTCTCTTGTCCAGAATCCCAAAATTATGGCCGATGAATTCTGTAAACACTTAAGCAACATTGCCGACTCTATCTCGGTTGGCACAAGTCTCTCATCATATACAAGCGAATTCAAACGTTATTTACCGAATAGAGTTACGGAATCAATCTATATGCAGCCTACCGATCCGCTCGAAGTATTTGCCTCCATTATGTCGTTAAAATCTGATAAAAGTTGTGGCGTTGACCTCATTCCGACCAAAATAGTCAAAATGTCTGCCTCTATCATTTCCGAACCGCTCTCAATATTGGTAAACCAGGCTTTTTTATCAGGAATATTTCCAGACAGCTTAAAAATTGCCAAAGTAGTCCCAATTTACAAATCTGGAGATAAACGCAACCCTTCAAACTATAGACCTATTTCATTATTGACGTGCTTTTCTAAGATCTTCGAAAAATTGATATTTACTAGAATAGACTCCTTTATCTGCAAACATTCGATTCTAGCTTCAACTTAATATGGTTTTCGCAAAGGGCTCTCAACCATGTATGCAGTTACTGAAGTCAATACAACTGCATATGATAACATAAGTGCAAACCTACACTCTGGTTTAGTTCTACTAGATATTAAAAAGGCTTTCGACACAGTCAATCACGATATTTTAATTCAAAAGCTTGAGCATTACGGAATAAGAGGGATTGCTAATGATCTACTTAAACCATATCTGCGATCCAGAAAACAATTCGTCACGTTGAATGAAATTGAACATTCGGATCTTTTCCAAATTAAAACGGGGGTACCCCAGGGCTCCACTCTAGGTCCTTTATTGTTTTTACTTTACATTAATCATTTTGTCAACTGTACATCAGTTACATCTATTCTATTTGCAGATGACACTTGTCTTTAACTCTTTTAAAAATAAGAAAATTTGACTTGAAAAAATTCAAAAAATCATTGAAGGATCTTTATTTGAAGAGTTATTAGTTAGTTACGAGTGAAGTAGCCCACAATTTGATTAGATTATTATCCATTGTTATCGTCCAAGAACGGCACCTTTTTAACTCACAATAAATGTAAACCATTGATTTAGTTTTTAGGGTGGCTGCTTGACTCGAAGACCTGATGGTCCTTTCGAAGTCTCCCTGTCCTATATCATTTTTTGTTGTGTACTACAAGTATTTGTACTGTTTAACCGTTGGACGAATAAATTACATGAATGAATGAATGACGCTTTGCGCGTAAAACAATCTGATTCTTTTTCTCCCGGCAGTACATGGCTACACCGGCCGGTTAGCTCAGTCGTTAGGCGCACGCCATTGGTATGGGAAGTCTTGGCTTCGATTCTCGGGCCGGTCAAATCGGCACAGTGTCGCCAACGGCTCGCCACCGTTGTGAAATTTCTTCGGAGCTGTGTTGCCCAGGCGCTAAGCAGCGGAGATGGGCCCCGCCACTCGTTACACGCTTCGGCGTAATACCGCGAGTATAATGAAGGTTTGATTTTGGTACAAGGCTACAAAAGCAAAACCCGTAGTACCATGCACGAAAACGGGTGCCGTGTGTCTGTATATCTTTCATGCAATGCTCGCTTTGTTTCTTCAGTTCTATCGATGCGAGCGAGTGAGTAGAAAAAAAAGCAAGCGCTTTGCATTTTCTTTGCTTTTAAAACAACGCATCGTTTCTTCATTTTCTAGTTTGTAGTCGTGTTGTATAATTTATTCGTTTTGTAGTCGTGGTTTTAAATATAGTGGGCCTTCAATAGCTATTGAAAGGGTGATCTGTGCCGCGTTAAAAAAAAGGTTGCCGACGACTGCGATAAGGTATTGTGATTTAAAATTTTGTTGATTGTCACTACACAGTACATGAATAATGATGTCCGACAATTTCACTATCTGGTAGTAATTAGGTTATTACATTTCAAAGAAAAGGAAGGGCAGGCGTCACCCTGCAAATGGAGTATCGCACTCACGTCAAACCTACGTCATCGAATGACACAATTAAGCAAATGACTAGCACCTGGAGACTTCTCCAGGTGCTAGTCATTTGCGTTATTACATTTCCATTGATTTGCTTTTTGTGAGATAAAGTTTGGTCACAATTTGTGACCGTTTTAATAAATCAATATTATCTGATTCATCACTTTTCGTAGCAGCTGTCAGCATATTAGCTTTATCTTTGCTATCAGCTCGCAGCCTAATATAAGTTTGGGAGATAGGAGATCTTTAATATCCATATTGTAGCAACAGATAATAAGTTCAAAACATAAAACATTTAACGTTTTTAAATAGAAAATAATATGCAGAAAATATGCTAAGCGTTTTCAAACAACTCCACCGTCCTTGATGATGATGATTTCTTTATTTTTATCCTCCTATCACGAGAAAGCGACGGAGGCACTATGAATAGGACAAATCCAGAGTTCCAGACTCTCTTAGGAGTTGCCCTTGTTTCCGATTTTTCCGCTTGAATTTTGCTTCTGACTTCTTCAATTTGCGTCTTGTTAAATTCCTCCAAGCAGAGATAATTGCCATGAAGCATCTTATTCAAGGATGCAACAACGAGGCTTGGGTGGCAGTTAAACCGTCAACCTTGCGATCATGATCGTCGTAAAAACGACGCTCGGAACCTCTCGGCCACGCTCCCGTTCTTCATCAGAACATGATCGAAAATGGAAAGCTAACGCGCCCACGGCAAACTAATTCAAGCGAAATTGCTGTTTTGCTTTTCGCTTATTTAGTTTGCCGAGCGTTAACTTTTTATTTCTGATCATGCTGTAATGAAAGACTGACGATTTGTCCGAAAACGTTCAGCTATTTTTCTGTACCGGCATGTTATTTTGTAAATATTGTTCAAGTCTATAATAGTTGAAGAAGTTCATGTTCATAGTCTCAAAAATTTTGAAACGAGATAACATGCAAAGAAGAACAGAGGTGGAGGGTCTGTAAAGAAGAACAGAGGTCAAACAAAAAGAAGAACAGAGGTGCAAAGAAGAACGTGCAAAGAAGAACAGAGGTCAAACAAAACGTCAAGACCGTGTCAACGTCTGGGGGGCTCCAGAAGTTGACACGGTCTTAACGTTTTAGTTGATGGTGCAATGATTCATCACCCCCAATAATTTCCACAAATGTACGCCACTGAGCATGACCCAGCGGCCACCGCGGAACCCTTAAAACTGCTTCAATAAGCACTTAGATTTCGAAGATATAAGAACCATTGGAGATGGGATTACTGTCAGAAGCCAGGAAATAGCAAAGCACAATCAGTATTTCCGATTGCAACAACATTTGCAAAAAAAAACGTTTGTTTTTGAAAAAAAAAAACACGTTTTTTTAAAAAAAACAAAGGCAAAAAAACATTTACATCTCTAATCGTGCCTACCTGGTTCTGTAGTACAGTGTACTACTTCAAAGTAGGCTATTAAAAAAAAACTGTCTACCCTGCAAATAGACCTAATTTAAATCAAAATCAAATCTTCAATTTACTCGCGTTAACCGGCGCTTGGTGTATCGGTTAAGAGCGTCCACTTGGTAGCCGGTAGACTGAGGTTTTATTCCCAGTCGGGTCATACTAAAGACTTTAAAAATAGTATTCGCAGCTTTCGCGCCAGGCGCTCGGCACAAGCGGAAGTGCGAAGGGTTTTGTGTATGTGTTGTTCGTCATGTTATGTCCCTTAACAGCGTTCAATCATTCGTGATTGAAAATTGTAATGGGCCGACAATTGAAAACAGTGGCGGCTCGTGGCTTTAAAATCAGGGTGGGCTGTACTACAAAAAAACAAAAACTCTATGCTTCTGATTAAAAATATGAAACAAGGCAACTAAAGCGATCTTTTCCATGCAAATCTACTAACAAAACAGCATCTTAGTGACAATCTTGTCAATGATAGAAACAGCAAAATAAAATATGCTATTTCTCACTTCGTCTTTCTCCTAGTGACTAGTCTATATACCTTATAAAAAAAACTCTGTAAAAAACACATATCCAACAGAAATAAATACGGCCAATATTTATATGATATGTTTATCGAATTTTGATAGTAAAGAGTCATCAAATCCTATTTCAAACAATAAACATGCAAAAAAGTGCAGTATCGTATTTATTATATCCAGAAGACACACTTTACGTGAAACATAATATGCAAAAAACTTACATCGCAAAGCAATAAATTTTAATGCAATTCTGGGGGGGGGGAGGGATCGGAGGGTCGGATCCCCCCAAATCACTTACCAAAAAAAAAGTCTTAGGTTACTGCTGTTTAGCTGTGTTGATAACGATGTCTGAAATCATGCATACAATGAACGTCATGTTTAGTGGCATATTGAAACAGTTAAGGGGGAAGGGGAGGGGGATAAATAGTAATGATCCCCAAACAATACAAACCATGTAAATTATGCGGAAATCAATTGAAGTTTTTGACGGTGTATGGAACCAAAGATTCTATCCGTGTTATATAAAGGAAGTACAACCAAAATTGGGCAATAAAATCCATTGGCTTGATAAACAAAACAAAATGGCAGATATCGATTACGTATAAACCACATTGTCAGTCTGCCTGTAAGAGTAAAAGTAAAAGGTAAGTCAAAAGCGTAAAAGTACTAAACAAATAAAAATCTTATGTTTCTATTAAACTAAAATTCAGCGTTTATCTAGCACGTACAACACCAACCAATAAACATTAAGTTAAAACATGACGCCTGGTAAGAACTGCGACCCCACTGCAGACTACGACTGGCGACTTTCCACACCGGCAAGCTTATACAACGCAAAGGATTGCAATTGCAAAGCAAGCCAGCTGCAGATTGACGTCAGCAGAAACGAAGGCGGTCACAGCTAACAAACCAGAAACATAATACAATCACGCTAAAGAAAACGGGAACATACGATCGAATTTCCATCAAGACAGAATAACCAGTTATTTAAATTTAGGCAAAAACGTATTATTAATATTAATGTTAGCATTAATTTTTCCAATCCAGAAGTTTTCGCTAAGGTCTAAGCTGTGTGGATGAGTTCGCTCAACAAATTGTACTGTAAAGCATTCAGATAATTTGGGTTTTGTAGTCCACATGTTGGGATGAAATTTCTGATAGTGTTCTACCAGGGCGGATTCGTCATTGCGTTGCTAGCAAAGTTGCAAAAGCGGCGCCACAGAGGATTTTAAAAAACAATTTTGACTTCATTTAAATCCAAGAATCGAGGAACAGTCATTCACACACATCTATGAAACATCGATGCCTGATAACCAAACGAGAACATAGAGATGCATTAGCTGCAGAAAAGGGATTTAGCTTATACTTCTCCAGTGAAATATGGATTGGCCACAAGGATGTTTAATGTAGTGTGGTCGCAAACTTTGAAGTAGTTTTCCTCAACAGAAAGAGGAATTGAAACGATTGGTAAACTTGCCATCTGAATTTCAATTTCAAATTGTTTTTGACAAACTGATCCATAGCATCATCAGCTGCATTACAAACTATAAATTCTTATACGCTGTGAAGTTACTATATAATATACTGTATTGACAGCTTACTTGTACTCTGTAAAAAGAAGTAGGTTAGCTTAGCATGAACTGAAAAATCAAGTTAAGTTTTTCTGAAACAATCATCATCAAGCGATAAATAATAAAAAAATTAACGAAATTGAAATAAAAGTTGTTCTTACATTATCAGTATCAATGCAGCTCCCCTAAGCCTAAAACTGCCAACAAACACCTAATACGCCCAACAATTATAGACTTAATAAAAGCAATAACCTAAGGTGCCATATCTTTTGTTTGACAGTTTCTAAATTTGAATAAGCCTACTTCATAAATTAAAAGCAATCTTGGACAACATTCAAATCTTCAATAAGGCGATAGATCAGGATTATGTAGATCGAAAAAAATTATTTTCGATGAAACTTTGACTAATAGTGTTGTCAGACTGCATCTTTTACTGTATCATACCTTGGACCAAGGTGATTACCGGTAAGTAGTCTACTACACGATATTAAATGAGAACTGCAATCTACCGGTAGTCAATTTTACTGTACTCAGTGCTCAGTGTTTTATGATAATGCACTAGTACTGACAGTCAAACAATCACTACATATGAACTGCACTAAAATTTAAAAGCATAATAATAACTTGCTGCCATTGTGAGTGAGGTGCTCAACATGCAAAATACGATAGATAAAACAGCTAAGACTTGATAAATTATCAGTACTCAGCAGCTAAACTTAACATCACAATGGTTTTATCAGTTCATACAAGTGAGAATCTTACACAGTAAAAACAGTTTGAACCATAAACTAGCCAATATCTCAATGATGTTCGTAAGAAGTATGATAGCTTGGGGAGAACAGTGCTAACTTGAACCTTACTTAGACTAACATCAACAGCAAAATGTTACTCAAAATTTGACAGTGCAAAAATTGAAGCGTGAATGGCAACATGCTTTAATTCTTAGTGACGTGCTCAATGCTCATCATGCTGCAACTTAAACTCAAATGCTTGCAAGCTCAGCAACAACAACTTAAGCTTATAAAATATTCTTGATACAGCTACTTGTAAATGAAGTCCATTCTCCTGATTTTTGATGTAGCAAAGTGGTCAATAACTTTTTCATTAAAATCTTTCATTTGATCCACCAGCTGAGATTCAATAGAAAGCATGGCAAGAGCACTGAGTCGATCATTTCCCATTGTGGTTCGCAAGAAGGTTTTAATTCTTTTTAAGGTTGAAAAGCACCTTTTACTTTCAGCAGTTGTCATAGGGGTAGTAATTATAATATTCAGCAATTTGGTTATCTCACAAAATGTTGTAGTAGTTAAATTCAAAGACCCTAGTAACTGCAGAAACTCACTCAAACTTTTGAAGGTAACTAGATCTTGCCGGCTGTACAACACAGCCAACTCCTCAAGCAATTTTTGCTTGTCAAGCATCGGGTAGTGCATGACTGTACTTTCAAGCTGAGCCATTGGAAAATTATGTGTATAGTGCTCAAATCGAGCAACATCAAACAATTGGCTAGCTAGCAGATGACCAGTGAAGCTAAATCTTTCTTGACATTGAAGCAATATCACATCACATACTTCTTTTGCAGCAACACTTCTTTCTCCGCTGTAGCGTGGTCTGTCAGCATTATCAGCCACATTGATATTGCAGCAAGCATCTCTTGCTGCTTGAACACTGCTTTTAAACGACTGAATACATTTTGCGGTTTTGGTAGCATCAATATCACGAGCTTGCAATTGGTTGTAAAGTATGTCAACATGAGGCATGATCTTACTAAAAAATTCCAGCCAAAATAGAAATTCTAGGTCAGCAAGCAATCGCTTAATGCCACCTGCAGTAGATCCTGTATCTCCAGACCGGCTTTCTTCTAGCTGGTCACAGCATTGCAAAATTGCATCTTTCAATTCAAATACTTGATTAACTGTCCTTGATTTGAAGTTCCATCTTGTGGTAGAAGGACGAGGTATACTAGTACGTCGACCCTGTAGTACATTGTTTAAAGCTGTCACGCGTTGAGGAGACTTAGAAAAAAAAGCAGGAATTGTTGATAAATTACTAAAAAAAACTCGAACTCGTTTGTTTTGACTAGCTGCTTTTTGTAAAATCAAGTTAAGCTGATGAGCATAGCAGTGAAGAAAGTGTGCATTAGGGTACACTTCTTTAACTCTTGTTTGAACTCCTGAATGTATTCCACTTAGTACTGCAGCACCATCATATGTTTGGGCACATACCTTTTGAGAATAGCTTCCAATCAAGCGTTCAAGCACATTAATGACAAGAGCAGATAATGTTTCAGCAGTAAGATTAGGAGGATTAAAAAATTCCCAGAATCTTTCAACAACTTTACCACTACCTGCATGAACATAACGAAAAACAATATCTACTTGTGACATGTTAGCATTATCAGTAGTTTCATCTATCATCACAGAAAGAAAAGCTGCATCTTTAATTTCACATTCAATTGTTTGCTGGTAAATGTGAAGCATTGAATCTAGAAGTTCATCTTGAATGGTTTTCGAAGTTCCCTTAAAAAAAGAATTTGACTCCAAATGATTTTTAAGAGTTGAATCATATTCACTCAGTAGTTCCAGCAAACCACGAAACACACCTGGTTTTGCTGAACCAGCAGTTTCATCATGGCCTCGAAGTGGTAACTCGTATTTCCCACAAAATTTAATACAGTTAATGATTCTTGACAAAATAGCTCTATTTTGTTTCACTTTAGCATTGTGTCTATCAGTTAAAACTTGAAATCCAGTATCCAAACGTTGAACAATATTTGCTTTACCCAAGAAGGACAAATCTATCACATTGTTTACATGCTTAACTGAAGATTCATGTTTTTTAATTTTTTCTTGTAGATGATGCAAATCTTGCACACCACTATTAGTCCAGACCGAATCACCTCCAAACAACAAGCATGGGAAACAAAACAAAGAATTTCTTTCATTACATCCAGTGAGCCAGTCATGTTTCTGATATAGATCATTATTGAACTTTCGAATATAAACTTTTCCTTTGCTGGTGCCTGGTGATGTTATTGACAAATCTGGAGTGTGTCTACCTTTTGATTTGATTTTCACCTTTTCAGCCAAAGTCAGTCGACCAAAATTTAAATCTTTCAAAAAACTCACTGAATTTATGTCGCTACCAACACTTCTATTCACTGCCATCTTACCAGTACACTGTTAAAACCACTCAACTTTTAAAGTTTACCAATAATAAACTAACGACACTATGTGGAAAGTTGCATACCTCTCATAGTCACAGCACGTTAGTACCGGTATGGTGTATGGATATATCATATAGGAATGGACTTTGGCTGGCCTGTAGGCCTACTGCCATCGTCTGCCAGATATCAGCAACCACCTTATTGCTGGTAACACCATTAGCATAATATACTGATACCAGTACAGTATGGTAGCCAACAGGTGTATCCGTATGCTAGTCGGCTACTAGGACTCTCCAACAGTTAAGGCAATTATTATCAGGTAACGTGGCAGCGCTGAGCGTACCAGCACGGTAGTGTAACTACTTATTTAAACTGCAAATAAAACTTCCTAACAAAGTAACAAGTAGGTAACCTAGGCCAATATGCTCCTACTAATGGTAGGCTTGTTACTTACCGATAGTGTACCGGTACTAACTGACTAGTAGGCTACGCTGGTAGTGGTACCACTACCATACCGGTCATGTAGGCCAATACCAGTAGCCTACCAGTCTCTAGTCTGCAGTAAAAAATTAGTCCAGACAAGAAATATCGGTATTGCCGATATCAGTCCTACACCTGACACTAAGCAGGCTGGCTAAGCTACGCACTAACAAAATTATGTCCCTTTTGCGTATGTGCTGCCATGAAAGCAGCACAGAAGCACATTTTATCACCGAAACTATAGCTTACCTTGCTTTTTATGACTTTACGATATGTCACATTCACGTGACCTATCTTGCTTATTTTTGTTAATGAAGTGGGAGGCAGCACTGAAACTTGTGGGTTTGGATTTTTAAATCCGCTATACTCCGTGAAAAACAAGCAGAAACAATCAAATTGTATGTAAAAATTTATAAAAAGTTTTTTTTGCAAATCTGGCTGGAGGGGCTGCAGCACAGCAGCACATACACACGAGCCGCCCCTGATTGAAAATGGCCTAAACAATGTGTGCTTGCACCCGCTGTCCCGTACCTTTACCTTTAATACGCCGCAGCGTGTTACGACTTACGAGGCCCATCTCCGCGGATAATGTTTTTACGCATAATTTCCCCCACTTCAGGGTCGTTCGCAGTTGGTACCACAAACGTTAAATAATTCCCCAGTAGTTGTTTTATATGTGAATCCGAAACAAGTGTAAACTAGAAGCGCAAACGTCAGGGTTAAGCCCTTAGGCAGGGCATGCTATGGAATGGAAGACGATTTTTCCATATTCCATACAGCAAAATATCTTCCATTCCACACTAAAACTTTCCTATTTCATACTTAATTATTTTTCCACATGCCATTCCATTCATCCACACTAATGTAATTTACGTAATGGTAAAAATACACTATTAGTTAACTTCGCGGCATGCGCGCTATCTGCACGATAAGCTATCCAATCTACAACTAGTCATGCTCATTCGTTGAACAATCCTACATTGAAAAAAAAACATAATAAATAAACGTATGCGTGTATAAACATAGACGCAGTGGGGTAGCGAGAAATTTTAAAAGGAGGATGCCATAATTTTCACTTTTGTTTTCAAGCGTTTTTTTTTCGGCAGAACAAATTTGACGCTGATTGAGAAATACGAAATGCTCTAGGGAGATATGCTCCCCCGTAAAAATTTGAAAATTTACATGCTGTGATAGCTAATTTAGTGCTTTTTGAGTAATTTTCAAGCAAATTTTGTTAATAAATTTTTTAACCCCAATTCCGAGTGCTTCGCCAAATATAATGCGTTTTGTTGGCACATTTTCGATTATGCGTGCTTAAGGCGTAAGACTTATTGTTATTAAAGAGGTTCGAAATTATGCAAAAATTTGTATACATCCAAAACACTTTCGACAATGGCTGGTGGGAAGATGTATGTATACCCCTAGCCCTCATCCTAACCCCCTGGCCTTGAGTTACCGAAACCATCAAAAGTTCAGTTACTTGGCACTATTAGTTTTGTTCTTTTTTGCTAAAAGGCAGAGTCAAAGGGGGGGGGGCATGGCACAATGCCCCCCTAAATACGCTCCTGCATAGACGTAAACAATGTATTGATGCTTAACGCGAAAGAACAACGCAGTTGCAACATGCTAAAAACTTACACTGCGGAACCAAAAGTGACTAATTATCCTCATTCCAGTTTGGTAATAGCCTACTTTGTAATTGAGTATCTTCCATAATCCATACCAAAATTCTCCTTCCACTCCATAGCATACCCTGGCCTAAGGGTTACAGAGTTTTATTTTGCTAACGCAGTTAACTTCGTTTGCGTGGTACCAACTGCGAACGGCCCTGAAGTGGTAGAAATAATGCGTAAAAACATTATTTATCTCCGCGACTTAGCGCCTGGGCTCAGTGCCGTAGCAGCTCAACTTTGGCCCCCCCCCAAAAACCCTCTCAAGTCCCCAATACTTAGCTTTCGATATGAATTGTTTTAGGTTTTTCCAGGGGTAACAACTCAGTTTCTCACCACAATGCGAATACTGTGGTAAAATTAAAACATATAACGCGTTATCACTGTGTAAAAATAAAAGGTGTAATTTTAAGACAAGTTTGTTACACCCAATTCATTTTCCATTAAAATCGTTTAGCTCAGGGTTTTTCTACCTTTTTCTGCTCATGGCCCACTAAAATGATAAAATATGATGGTGGCCCAATAACTTTTGCTAAAAGGTACAAAGTCAACGTGATGGCATGATTAGGGAATGCTGATGTCGCTCTCTAGTCAAGCTCTGAGGCCCACTGTTGGGCCATGGTCAATAGGTTGAAAACCTCCGGTCTAGCTAGAGCGCACTTTTTCGTACACAGATGTTCTTTTGACAGCATCATAATCTGGAGATCGGGCGCATTAACTTTCGATTGACAACATGGCCAGCGAAGAACCAATCGGATGGCCCAGTGGATAGAGCGTGTGCTTCTGAGCCTGAAGGAGTGAATAGACTGAGGGTTTGATCACTAGTCAAGTCAAACCAATGACTTAAAAATTGGTATTCACAGCTTTCCAACTAGACATTCAGCATTAAAGGGATAGTGTTAAGAAAGCCGTCAAGTTTGCTTGTGCCGTTGGGAAAAACACTTAACGAGATTCCCCATCTAAGTGCGGTAGGTAGACAGATGGCCGGCAACTCCTAAGGGAGCTCGTGTAACGCCCCATTGCTTTCTGTGATAGGTGGATAAAAATGCCAACAAATGGAAAGAAAAAAGATAGTCTGCTGTTTGCCATATTAGATGTAATAAACGTTTTAATAAATTTCAGTTTTCTGAAGCTTTGTTCAGCACTGGTAACAGTAACAACGCATTTTGTAAACTCGAGAAGTGAGGCAAGCGAGCACTTACAGGTATTACTATTGAATTAAAAGTTCAACGGTATTGAAGGGAGACTGCCAAACGAGCTTGTGTCGTTCTAATCAGCAACCATCTGATATAAATATCAAATGCAATAGACTCCAGCCGTGAATCGAACCCGTCGCAAAGAATCTGAACCTGCGTGCGGTACTGCCAGATCATATTGGTGACAATGGCTGTTCATGCACGAAGCTGCTGGGTGTAAACAGCAATGCAAAGACAGAAGCGACATCACATGTCAGCTTAAAACTTTCTAGTATCGACATAATAGCCTGGTCCACCAGTTGTTTTAAAAAGTTTGCTTTGAATCTCTTCCTCAGAAGCTGTACGATATAGATTTGCATCGTAACTAAACACTCTCTTTTTCTATTTTCATTCTCTTTTTTTTTACTTTTTGATTGAGGAAGACCGGACCAATGTCCAATTCCTGCGCTATTTCAAAAGCACACGTTTTCAAACTAGCAAATCCTTTTTCAATGGACTTTTGTATTCGATGTCAGATTATGGTTGCTGACACAGAAATAGGGTAGGATTGAATTTAATTTACCGATCGGATGGCCGAGTGGATAGAGCATCTGCTTCTAGATTGGTGGACTCCGGGATTCAATTCCGGGTCCGGTCAAACCAGTGACTTGAAAATTGGTATTCACAGCTTTTTTGGTTGACGTTCAGCATTATGGATAGCGCGAAACAAGCGGCAAGTTCGCTTGTTGTGCTGTTGGGAAAGGCACTAAACGGGATTCCCCCATCTAGGTGTGGTAGACCGATGGTCGGCAACTCCTAAGCGAGCTCGTATAGCGCCCTGTCGCTTTTTCGTGATAGGAGAATAAAATTGCGAATAAATAAAAAATAAATAGATAAAATTTTAAATCTGCTCACAAGGTGTTAATGAATTTGAATTTGATTTTTTCAAAAGGAATGAATTTGAATTTAAGCTTTGAAAAATGATTGCATCCAACTCTGCACCGGCCTCCTTTTTCAAGTCCTACGCGCACTCTTACACACAGTGTATTGTTTATGACATCATTATGCAGTTTATGACGCTATTTGAAAGGAAACGATAGCGAAAAATTTTAAAACTGAAATATATAGAATCTAGCGCAAAAAATCCCATTCAACGCGATTCGCCAAGCAAAACTTTGTTTTTGAATTGATGCAACTTCGGGTCCTTCAAGACAATTTGGGGCCCCTTTTGGCAGTGTGGGCCCCCCCAATTGGGGGGTTTGGGGGGCGGCTGCTACGGCTCTGCCTGGGCTACACAGCTCCGAAGAAACATCGCAGCGGTGGCGACAGGGCCGTTGAGAGCCAAACCCGGGCCCGGTACTAAAATTAAAACCGGGCCCCCTGCAAAAATGACAAAAACAATGGTCTGCCAAAAATGATAAATATAATGATTCGCCAGACGATCCACTTCGTTATATTAAAATTGATTAACAACCAAAAAAAAGACAATGATACTCTTGAACGGGTGATAATTACTGTTTAAGTATCCTAGCTAAAATACATCATTTAGCTAACTCACACCACAGCAGTATATTAAACCTTTAACAACCTCTGTTGTTGCACAAAAAATCGGACCATACGTAACTGACCAGACCATTAGAAATGCTTCTGGCATTGCTTAGGTAAGCAAAGTACGTAAATACAATTTCCATTAGCAGCTTTTGCAACCATGAACATTAACATAACAGCACTTCCTCAATGGTGTTAGCATCTGTCCATGCCTAATGTCTGGCAAAAAGTGCTACATGATGTGTATCTGGTAAAGATAGGCAGACTTTAGAACAGTTGCCATAATACTGGAATTTGATGTTGTATGGTATTACATCCAGCTTTAATTATTGACAGTAGTATAATAACATATGCAGTACTTTTACCACAATGAGCAACATAATTGGCTCTGCTTATACAGCCCACATTAGTAAGCATCTGCAAATTTAGAAAGAAGATAAATACTGCTCATTGCAATGAATGACATTTAAAACGAAGAAAAACTGAAACAACTTTTCTTAAGTTCAATGCATAACAGCTTAACCAAAAGTACTGTACCGTAGTTATCTACGCAGGTTTAAATTTTACAAGCTAGCTACTACTTGTCTGCAATAGCACATTCTTATGCTTTACATTAACGTGATATATACATGAAACTTCAGCTTGCATTTTGATCAATTTACAAGTGTCACAATAATAAACACTCCAGACACGCAGCACGAAAAAAAAACTAAAAATCTCTAGTTCTACTACAGAAACTGTATGATACTAACTAGATATGACTTGAATCCGTTAAGCACACCACTGAGCCACTGCTGCTAAAAACTGGAGCAATTGTAGCAAATCATTTGTGCTTATCATATTTTACAACCTAGTATTTTTCTGCACATCTGCAATAGCATGTTCCTATGCTTTACGTTTTATGATATACACCGTACCATACAGAGCCTAAAACTTCAGCTTGCGTTTTTGTTACTTCACATATGTCAATAACAAACACTCAAGACATGAAAAAAATTAAAAACCATTGGTTCTATTACAGAAACTAAATAACACTGACTACACACCGGTATGACTTGAATCCGTTATGTACACCACTGGACCACTGCTGCTAAAAATTGCAGAAATTGTAGTTAATAATTAATTTTGGCATCGTCATCTAAATGTAAATTTTTTGCAATCTGATAAGGGTAACAACTCTGCTCGGCTAATGAACTAGCTCACATAATCTGTAATAAACAAACTGCCAAAACCAGAATTATATACCAGTTCTACATAATTGCGTAAACAACAATGAACTGAATACTGTTTTGGCTCTACCACCACTTTTAAACATTCCATAAATTGTAGCTCTATGTTTGTGCATCAACAACAATCAGTGTTCCCTCTAAGATCAGTAAAATTTTTCCAAAAATTTCGCATTTTTCTCAAATTTCTCACTCTAGAGAACTGACAATTTCGACTCTAGAGAACTGAAAATTTCTCATTTCAAAATTTCTTCACACTCTAGAGAACTGAAAATTTTTCACTCTAGAGAACTCTACAGACTAGGGAACACTGACAACAATACATCAAACTTTTTTTTTTTAACTTTATCAGTTTTGCTCACTATAGCATTTTCAAAAACTTACCTGTAGTAGGTGGTGAAACTCTAGTCTAGGTGCTGGAACAAGTAAGTTATAGGATACAGTGACTTAAAGATGATGAATTAGTAGAACTTTGCAAGTTTTTTTTCGGCAAATATAAGCCAGCCATATGAAGAAACATGACTGGGCCTACTACACATTTTTCATTACCAGTATACTGACTGTGTGATGGAATTCTCTGATCTGCTGTAGTCAACTTGTCATGACAGCTGAAAAGCCATTTGGTGTTAAGAGTTGGGCATTGTTAAGAGCACACCATATGCTTGCTATTTATAAGCTATCTATCCCGCAATCAAATTCAAATCTTTATTGAATAAATGATCTTCACATAATGCAAAATGACTCCAGAATAACTATAAGCAAATTTAGAGTTGCTCAAAATCTTTCTGTTTTTCGTTTCTTTCTAATAACTTGATGAAACTAGATAAAGTTCAACTAGATAAAGCTAAAATATGATGTTAATGGTTATGCAAGTTAGCTATAACACATCTAATATCAATAGCAGCAACACTGGGTATCATCTAGAGTAAGCCATCCGCGTCTTCTGTTGCATTACGCATACTGGTTATTCTAGACACAGACGGTTTAACCTAGACGAGACCCTCGACACTCCGGTATGACACTCATGTGGTGACTTTTCTTGGCAAGCTGCTTTAGCTGTTACACTATACACTGACTACCAGGTAGGGTATTACTAGTAGGTGGTGGCAAGGGTGACTTTATGTCTGCCTTCACCCAGTCTAGAATCATCCTATCCAGAGGTGGGCATTCCGCAATTTGAAGCGCAAAGCTCTACTTTTGGCAAGCGACTGGCCCCAAACAACGATACTCAATGAAAGAGCCTATAACTACTAAACCACAACTAAGTTACCGGTAGCCTAACTAGCCCACATCACTAGAAGCCCCCATGGGAATTTTTCCCAGGCCTTACTCTGTCGGACGTTTGATGTGAGCCAGGTAAAGCAATGCAAAAAAGAGTCTTTACACTCTGGAATGAGTTTAGCCTGGATTGGCTGTGCGTAGCAAGGCTGACGAGACTTTTGTTATAGTCGAAACATTAATTTGTCCCTTGCAAATTTCTCATCTAACTCATAATTGATGACAGAAATGGATGGTTCAATTCCCACCCGTGTGGGGGAGTACCATTTTCCATTCCATTAAAGGGGCATTCAAGTTTTAAAATATTAATTTCTGGTTTAAAATCAGCAAAATTTGCCCAAAAGTTTTGCATTTTTCTCAACTTTCTCTAGAGGGAACACTACCGTACAGTACCATACCTAGTTAGCACATTCACAACACCTTTTGATTACTTACCAGTACCGTACCTGCTTCACTGGAATCTGCATTATACTTGTTGTTTGAAAAGATGCAGTGGCTCTGTGGCTCCATCTTTACATACAATTGTTAAATAAAACAAAGTTAAGCCTATTACGTGTATACCAGCAGATTTGAAGATTATGCAGATCATTGTTCGCGCACTCAAACTGAAATCTCTCAAAATAATTTCAGTTTAAAGCTTGACAAACTATGAATCTGAATTTGCTTCTGCTTACTGTACACACTGCTAGTCTATCAACCTCATCGTAAATCCGTCGCACCGCAGATCTTAGATTTATTTGTTTTTTCCTTCAGTTGTTAACTGCAAACAGACTAGGAGATGCACAGCACATAATACAAGTACCGTACTGTACTGCTGCACTCCCACTCTGTGCCCAGTAGACTACCGGTATCCTAATACCAGTAATCATATGACCGAAAACTGCATATTTTCGTTACTACCTGATCACTAGGGAAAAAATCGATTGACCAATCAGAGACAAGTTTGGTTTAACAGCGTATACCGGTACGGTAGTATATTACAGAAATTTTAGTTGGCTTAATTGCAAAATGAGCAAAAAGCTTATTTGGCATAGATTTATTGGAAATTGGGGTAAATAGAATGTGCTTGTGACAAAGTTTAATCAAGCACATGGTGAAAATTTTTACTCTATAAGCTCAACACTGGTAACACTAAGCGGCTAAGCCTAGTTTCAAAGTCCGTTGCTTTTGCACTGTTGCAGAAAAGTAACTCAGTTACAGTTGCTAAAAAAATAATTAGTTCCTGTACAGCTGTAGCTAGTAGTTGCAGTTCTTTTGTAACTAGTTACCGTATTCTACGGTATTCAACTTTAGCATGTGAGTACAGTGACCTCCCTTCGCCTTACCGTAGTCAGGCAGATAGACCAGTCCTACAAGTCCTCTGACTCATCTGGACTTTCCAAATCCGCAAGAGGTCAGAATACTCGAAACATAGATTTCCAAGCATACACCTAGGGTTTCCAAATGTAATCGGGGTACTTTCAAGATGCAATAACTTTTAAAGTAAGGAGTTTTACGACATAATATTAACACATAATAAAGACATGATTTTTTGAAGTTTTTTGAGCTAAAGTGAAAATGTCGACTTGAGTGCCCCTTTAAAAGACTGTACTCTTATTGTTGGACTTATTCTTACCCTGACACATTGGGCTTTGTTGTTGGCTGACTTTGCAGGTGCCTATCGGAGAAGTGTAGGATAGAAGAATTCTATTTGACTTACATATTCTTCTTTGTATCATCTTGCTGGATCCTGTAACTGTACATGCAGTTCGACAAACGTACCGGGATATTGATGTTTAAACCACCGATAAGCGCTGACGTTCACTGTGTTTTCTGGGCTGCATGCGCAGACACAGTGCCTGCCTTGTCCCCCGCTTTTTCACGGGCGAACGGGTTGGGCAGAGAGGTTTTTTGCAGGTTTTGGTAACTGGTATAGTTACAAACCGTAACCAAAAAATTCCTTCTCAGATTACCGAGAAAATAATGTTTAAACCAACCGGTCATTTCTATTCTTATCGATTGTTTACAGGGAATCTGTGACATCATAATCCAACATGTACCAATCTCTCGAAGGTTTTATTTCAAATGTTCTTGAGCAGAACGAGTAGAGGCTTAGATTTGGGGGTTGTAGTTCTTTTGAAGGTTAGAATTTTTTTTTTCAGGAAGGTGGGAGGTTGCTATGCTGCACTGATGAGACCATAATAAGGTCGAAACGCGTCTGCAGCTGCAAATGAGTGGGTTGCCATGGGGGCTTCTAGTGATGAGGGCTAGTTAGGCTACCGGTAACTTGGTTGTGGGTTAGTAGTTATAGTAGTTAGTAGTCACATTTGAGTCGCAAGGTAGTGAAAGTCAGACGTGTTTTTTTGCTTTCGGTTGAACAAGAAAAAAACTTGAATTATTAATCTAAATTGGACCTAATTTTTGGACCAAAATTGAAAAAAAGTTATATCAAGAAGTATAGACAACTTTATCAGCAAGAAGATATCAAATTTGAGTCAAAATTAGCCATAATATTTTGCCTAATACTCAGTCAGTCTCAGCAACTAGCCTAACTCTAATTGAAACCAAAGTTATTACGTAACAATCTAGTCAACAATACCTAATAAGCCGAAAAAAAAGCCAACTACGGGTGCTAAACGAGTGGTCCTTGATGAAAAAATTGAATTATCCATTGATCAAATAGTTGAAGAAGCCATGAAATCTTGGAAACTTGAATACCTTCAAGAGATTGAAGGACTTTAAGCAGAAATCAGTGAAATTAAAAGCAGTCAAGAGTTTATTACGGCCAAATACGACGACCTAAAACTTGATTACGATAATCTTATACTTAAGAATAAAAAGCAAGAGGAGGAGATCAAGAGTCTTCAAACCAGTTCAAAGCTCATTGCTGAAAACGAAGCTAAAGAGTTTGATAAAATAGACGCCCTCGAACAATATGGCTGCCGTCAAAATTTGGAAATAGTAGGAATTCCGGAGACCCAAGGTGAGGATACAAATAAGCTTGTGATTGAAGTTGCTAAAATGTTAAACATTGAAGTAACTCCCGACCAAATTTCAGCTTCTCATCGCCTACCTACACGGCGTACCCGACATGAAAATAACTCCACTAAAACTTTTCCACCACCGATTATTGTTAGATTTGTTAATCGGGATGTCCGTAATAAAATCTATGCCAATAGAAAGCTGACCCGTGATTTGGATTGTAATAAATTTTCTGTCTACGGAACTAAATCCGTATTTATTAATGAAAACCTTACACGCCCTCGGAAGAAGCTACTCTGGATGACCAAACAAAAAGCCAAACTCGCTGACTATAAATATTTATGGACTTCCAATGGTAACATTTTTGTTCGCAAGTCGGAAGAAACAGATGCCCATGCAGTTCAAACTAATGATGACTTACGTTTTATAGTATACAATTATGTGTGTTCGTGCTATTTTAAACTTTCTCAACCATGATTGATAATTATTGTTGTCCTACGTGGGCTGCGAAGGGCTCTTTGGCTGTAGAGCATAAAGTAGCCCAATTTAACGACTTAACTAATATTCAATCGAATGATTTCGATATAAGTGATGTCGCATTTTCCTCGTTTTTCCAAAATATCGAGCCCTGCAATTATATGAACTTCAGTTTTTATCCCTCTATTTTCAATAATCATCAATTAATTACTGCTACATATAAACGTTAGATCATTAAATAAGAATTACGATGACTTTACCCAACTTTTATCTGAGTTTACCATTCAACCCCTCCTCATATCCTTGTCTGAAACAAAGATCAAAGATAAACCGCTTGTTAATATTTCAATTCCTGGTTTTACTTTCTTTCATGTCAACTCAAATTCGAACTCTGGCGGTGTTGGCGCTTATGTATCTGACTCAGTTCAGGCTAAACAAATTCTATTTAACTCATCAATTTCAGGCTGCGAAAGTTTATGGCTTGAAATAACTTGTCCAAAAACTGACCTCAAATATATTGTAGATACAATTTATCGCCATCCCAATAGTAATTTAAATGAATTTCTTTATTTTCTCAACAACATCCTCGCTGAACTGAACCACTGTCGGAAACACTTCTTTATTCTCGGTGATATGAACATAAACACATCGGAAAACTCTTCATCCAAATATAAACAAGACTATTTAAATGTGCTAAGCTCTAATTGTTCTACCAATATCATTGATAAACCAACTAGAGTAACACCAACTTCTGCTACAGTCCTAGACCATATCCTTACCAATAAGAATAAGCACCAGGTGATTCCTTTTGTTATTAACTATGACATTACAGACCACTACCCAGTCGCAGCTTTAATTAGCAGGGATCTTTCAACCAATCGTTCTAAATCTGTTCTATTGCGATCGTTTGCTACATTTAATTGCGATAAATTCAATAATGATTTAAATGCAAAACTTGACAATTTTATGTCTGTCGTTAATACACTAACTGAAAACAATGTCAATGATATATTTAACGAATTTTATTCTTTGCTTACTTCAACGATCAATATCCATGCTCCTCTTAAAAAGCTATCTCGTAAGCAGAAGCGTTTAATAAATAAACCTTGGATCACCAAAGGCCTTTTAATATCTATAAAAAAGAAACAGAAAATGCACAAAACACATTACATAAAAGGTTCGCCTATAGACAAACTATGTTACAAGACGTATTCTAACGTTCTAACTAAAGTTAAAAATCTTGCAAAAAAACTGTACTATCATCATAAGCTGAATGAATATAGTGATAATCCAAAAAAAACCTGGGACGTATTGCGTACTCTCTTACCCACTAAATCTAATTCCAATATGCCAAATTCTCTTGCAGTTAATGATTCTTCGATTACCGATCCTGCAGACATTGCTGAAGAGTTTAATAAGTACTTCGCTGATATTGGTGAACGTCTAGCAAATTCTATTTATAACATTGATCCCAACGACTTCCTTTCTTATTTAAAAAATCCCTGTTTATCTTCTATATATCTGCAACCTGTATCTCCACAAGAAATTTGCACGATAATTAACTCTCTTAAACAAAATAAAGCTAATGGCCATGATGACATATTTCCCTATTTTTTAAAAATTGCTGCACCTAGTATTGCCTTGCCTTGTCAATGATACTTATCTGTTGCCTTTCAAATGGTATATTCCCAAGTAAATTAAAGCTAGCAAAAGTTATTCCTGTATTTAAAAAAGACGCTCCTGATCAACTAAATAATTATCGTCCTATTTCTCTTTTACCCTCGCTATCAAAAATTTTTGAACGCTTAATATATAATCGCCTACTATCGTTTTTTACAAGTGACAATACTATTGTACCAACCCAATATGGCTTTAGGCATAAACGATCTACGATTCATGCTATTTTAGATCTTATCACGGAATGTTATAACAACTTAGATATCAGTCAACCTTCTGCACTTTTATTTTTGGATAGCAGAGAAGCTTTTGATTCGGTTTCCCATGACAAGTTATTAAAAAAGTTGGATTTTTATAGTATCCGTGGGGTGGCCAACTCATTGCTCAAATCTTACTTATATGGCCGCAATCAATATGTTTCACTTGCCAATATTAATTCATCAAATAAAAAGATTAATTATGGGATTTCACAGGGTTCTATTTTAGGCCCTCTCCTGTTTCTTGTTTACATAAATGCTCTTCCTTCCTGTTTAGATATTACCCCTAGATTCTTTGCTGACGATACGGCACTTTTAATTACGGGAAAATCATATCAAAGTATGGAAAATTTGGCTAATTTAGAACTTTCAAGGGTTGCTAAGTGGATGATGTCTAATAATCCAGTTGTTAATGCTTCTAAAACTGTTGCCTTGCCTATCTATTCAGATAACTGCGCTTGCAATCTTAAATCTGAACTCACACTTATCTTTGACAGGCAAATATTGCTTCCATCTACTTCAGCAAAATACTGAGGAATTATTCTTGATGATCATTTATCGATCAAATCACATATTAAGTCTCTTGAAAACAAAATTTCTCGGTCTGTAGGAGTTATTTCAAGGTTAAGTTATTATCTTCCCTTGTAATACTTTAGTAACTCTTTACTACACCTTAGTTCATTCTCATTTGCTCTACGCTCTTCCAGTATGGGGTTCTATCTATAAAACTTATTTGATCAAACTCAAAAAACTCCAAAACAAGGCCTTAAGAACTATCTCCAATATCCCAATCAGAAACAGTATAACACCGCAGTATTATAAATATAATATCTTAAAACTTGAAGATTTATGCAGATTTGAAATTGCTAGATTTATGCATCAGTTTACTTGTAAGAAATTGCCAACCAATTTTAACCACTACTTTACATACATTTCTGCAGTTTCGTCACATGCAACACGCCATTCTTCCAATAACGATATCTTTTTACCCCGATTACATTCTGCTCGAACTCAACGATCAATAAAATTTATTGGGGCAAAATTATGGAATGATATACCATTAGAAATTAAGAAACTACCGTTTAATAAATTCAAAGAAAGTTACAAGAGCCTTCTTTTAAATAAATATAATGTTGACATATTTATATATTAAACTACTCACTATAATCTACGTTTTCAGTCACCTGCTATCGTATAAATCTCTGATTTAATTTACTAGCCAATATTTAACCAACCTTTTTACTTCTTTTATATTTTAACTTATTTTGCTACCTTTTTTATTAAGCTGATTCATTAAGCATTTTGGGCTGCCGCTTGACTCGAAGACCAATGGTCCCTTTGCAGCAACCTGTTGCTTGTGTAATTTTTAAGCTGTAATATGCACTATTCGATTGATTGCAAAAGCAACAAAATAAACTGGTCTGTTCTGTTATACGCTCTTTCATTGGGTATCGTTGTTTGGGGCCAGTCGCCTGCCGAAAATAGGACACAACCTAGAAAAAAAATGAAGTCGAGATGTCCAGGTAAAGCAATGCAAAAAAGAGTCTTTACACTCTGGAATGAGTTTAGCCTGTATTGGCTGTGCGTAGCAAGGCTGACGAGACTTTTGTTATAGTCAAAACAAGTTTAGTAAAACAAGTTCTTCTGATGTTAGCAGCATAATGCAATCACTTGACAAATAAACTGAATTAAAATTTTAGCTGCGGGTGGTACCAGACGAAAGACCACACGGCAGGCTAGATCCAACCGACTAATTATGACTGTGTATAGTGTATGGTTTGGGTAAGGGGTACTAGCACTAGGGGTAGTCAGCTAAGCGATGTGGAATTATTTGTGTACCGAAGTTTAGTGTTTTAATGCAGACTAAAAACACACAAAACAGTCTTGCAGTCCTATCCCTTAGTGGATTGCAGATAAGCGGACTTAGTCTAGCAGCTACTGAACCAGCATTTCTTCACTGTACATAGGCCAAAAGTTCTAAATTCAAGTTTTGCACAACCCACAAGTTTGTCAGAAATTTTAAAAGTCACTGGGTAATTGTTTAAAATTTTTTGTTGCTGCTAGTGTTACAGTAAATTGCTTTGTTTGTATAGCCAATAGTTTTTGAAATGACCTTGTTTTGCTGATGATTGGAAAAGGAATTGCCGGTATTTTGTTAGTTTGATTTTTATGTACTGAACCATCATCAAGTGACATGCTGAGCGGAATTGGCGTTGGGCTTTGAAACCAAACATCACGGATTCAAATCACGACTTGGCCGACCACATTTCACACATGATTGTGTGGCTGTTGACTTGAAGAGCGCAAGCTCATATAATACCTAGTCTTCCTCGTTCATCTATCTGTTCTTTCAAGTTCAGTTTTTTATTATAACTCCTTAGTTATTAATATTTTTATTATATACTTCACTATTTTGAAGTAATTGGGTTAATGTAGAATTTTTACCCTTCCTAAACAGACACTTTTGCGTAAAAACAGGAGTCGAACAGGAGTAAGAGTATAAAAAGTAGTCATTGACCAGGAGTCTGGTTGGTCAAAACAGGAGCAGAAGTCCAAAAAAGGCAACTCCGTACACCTCTGGTCTGTGGACGTGACGACCTTTGTTTTTGGTCTTCACAAGCTTTTTGGCGAAATGGCCATGATGACCCTCAAAGAACCTGTTCTCCTTTTGCGTAAAGAAAACATGGTAACCCTAGCACTAGTAGTCCTTACAATATTGGCTAGGGTGGAGTGAAAAAAAATTTTTTTGAAATCGAAATGTGTAGTTCTCAAATCCTGGCAAATGGTCTAAAACTTCTTGAAAAGTTGGTTTTGGGGGGTTGCTCCCATTTTCCAGCCGGCTACCCCCGAAAATGTTATCAAAACTGTTGACGCAGGGGGTAATTTTTATATCTTGGTAACCACTGGTCGGAGAGTATTGGTTAATGGCTCAAAATCTGCGGAAATACCATGTTCCTATCTGTGCTAAGAACAAAGTTTTCTCTATTTTCACCACAAGAAAAGTTACAGCCGAAAAACAAAAATTATGACCATTTTTGATAAATTTTTCGGAAAATTCATTTATGAGTTATCGTGTAAGTCATTCCTCTCGTATAACTAACACTGTTTGTGATTTAATGCATTAATGAAGGGACGGATGGTGACATCCACTATTGCTGACATAGGATGAGAAGTAACAATTGCCTCAAATCAGCAAGGACATATTAACCACAAGAGGAAGTCACTAAAATAGGCGTAGGCTACAGCTAATTTCGTGATTTTATTAAATTGGTTTTAATTCGATGCGAAATTGTTTTTAAAGGAAACACGAAAAAAGTATAACATATAAAGGCTGGGTCGTGTCAAAACTGACTTCACGGCAAAATAATACAGTACAAGATGAAATGGTTGTTTTTAGCAGCCAAAAAATGCTGTCAACCTCATAGAGATAGTTGTGGCAAATTCCAGAAGTTTGGTGCGGTGGTGCACCTATTTGGTAGAAGTAAATAGCTTAGAACAAAAACAACTGCAGTGGTCAGTGAGAACAATTTTGGCCATCCGGCTTGCAAAAGAGGTCACACGGTTTGCTAAAACACTATTTTAAACTGCCTTTTGCTGTCAAATGTTTTCGTAAGTTGGCGGGATTTGATTTTTTTTTGTCGAATGACTCATCTTGTCGATCAAATCTTTCAATCTGTGCAGATGCTTCCGCAACCAGTTTGATGAGCTGCTCCACAGATTGGCCATGTGCTGAGATGTATAGGAAGTAATATACCAGAATTTTCTCCAGTCATCTATTTCTATATCTAAAGGTTTGCAATTGCCGGAGGCTTTTGCTGGTAAGAATCAAAACTGGCTAATTCGTAAGTTAGTAAGCATTTGCTTCCAAGTTTAGCGATGGTAAATCGAACAAGCGAATCAAACTGTTGCTCGGTGCATGGGGGCACTGATCGTTACTTGCACTTTCTTCAGCCACTTGTTTCCGGCGTGCTAGCATTTTCGCCACTCCTACATTTTCATTATAATCCCCTAACATCGTAATCAAAGCATATATACTTGGTGTGCGAAATAACTATTCACTCAAAGCGCCGTAATTTCCTCAACACGTTTGTTTGAAAAATTCTTAGTTATCCGAAGTAAGTCGAAAAAGTTACTGGATGTGGATCCATGGGTTATCTGATTAAGTGATGATGTTAGGAGATGATGCTGAAAGTGTAAGAAATGTAGGAGTGGCAAATGTGCTAGCACATCAAAAACTAGTAGCTGAAGAAAGTGCAAAATTATGACGAGTGTACCCATGCACTGAACAGCAGTTTGATTCGCTAGTTCGATTTACCATCGCTGAACATTGAAGCAAATGCTTAATACGAATAAGCTAATTTTGATACCTCCAGCAACTATCTCCACCAATTGTTTGAAGCTGCAAGTTTGGCTTCCAAGAGCAGCGTTTTGTGTAGTCAGTCTTGACACCACCCAGTCATTATGTGTTATACTTTTCTCGTGTTTCCTTTAAAAACAATTTCGCATCAAATTAAAACCAATTTAATAAAATCACTAAAATTAGCTGTACGCCTATTTTAGTGACTTCCTCTTGTGGTTAATATGTCCTTTTTGATTTGAGGCAATTGTTACTTCTCATCCTATGTCAGCAGTAGTGGATGTCACCATCCGTCCCTTCATTGAATCAAAAAGTGTTGGTTATACGAGAGGATTGACTTTCACAGATCAAAATTTAGCGACTGTGCTTCTTACACGATAACTCATAAATGAATTTTTCAAAATATTTATTAAAAATGGTCATAATTTTTGTTTTTCGGCTGTAACTTTTCTTGTGGTGAAAATAGAGAAAACTTTGTTCTTAGCACAGATAGGAACATGGTATTTCCGCAGATTTTGAACCATATACCATTACTTTCCTACTAGTGGTTACCAAGATATAAGAATTACCCCCTGCGTCATCAGTTGCGATAACATTTTCGGGGGTAGCCGGCTGGAAAATGGGAGCAACCCCCCAAAACCAACTTTTCAAGAAGTTTTAGACCATTTGCCAGGATTTGAGAACTACACATTTCGATTTCAAAAAAATTTTTTTTCACTCCACCCTACTATTGGCACGCGCAAAGCGCTGGCCTCTCAGTCACTGTCTTTCCAGCCCGAACTTTTCATACGTACCGCAGTCGTTTTAATACGTAGTTCCTTACGCAGCACGTGACTCTAACAACCGCTACAGCGGTGTTGTTTAAAACAAACTGTCGTATATCTAGCCACTAGTAATATCGAGCATTTCTGAGCGTCAAGTACGAAAGCTGCAAATGCCAACTTCAAAGACATTAATTTGACCCCTCTATTCTATAGTCCCCCCCTTCAGAGGCGGACACTCAATGCGCAATTTGACGTGCATTACCGACGTACCGGTATGGACTCGAAAGTGAATTTCGCCAACCCTGCCTTGTGAATGACGAACAGTTACGAAGTGGATCCGGACCTTTTCTGCGACGGCTTCGCAGTCACACCCTGCTGAAAATCTTGCAGCTGTGATCGACAAACATGGCTCAGATTAACGCCGGGGCAAAACGTTGTTAGAAAAAGCACATTTAACACAGCAACAGTGGCGACAACACAATGCACTACACCGACCCACATGAATCAGTGGAAGAGAGGAACATACGGCAATGCATGCAAATAGCAACGTGGATGACGCATTTTATTTCAGGTGCATCTTAACAAAAATGCTAGCCTACATCAATTTTCAAGCGTTAGCGGACAGCGGGAGAGTTTTTCGTCCGACACTTGTTGTCAATGAATTGTCAGCATGAAGAGGTAATAACGCTTCAAACAGCGACCTTGCTCGACGAATGCGCGTTTCTAATCGGACGAGCGCAGTTACAAGCGGTAGAGAACCTTTTCAGCGACACAGGTTGGTTTCATACAACTTTAATCAAATCACAATTCAAATCATGATTGATCAATTTCCACGAGCGATTTTGAGAACATTTTATAGATTTGGAAACAATTTGCTTTTTTCTTTCATGAAGCGTTTGTGATGTTGCGAGCCACGAGAGACTGCTTCAGTCGGTCCGGGAGTCGCACAATCTTTCCAAATCTACGATACGTTCTCAAAATCGCTAGTGTAAACTGATCAAACATGATTTGAGTCATCATTTGATAAAACTTGCGTGAAACCAAACCGCGTCTGCTTGCTCTATTTGTCGTGTCATTAAATTCTATAAAGCAAACTTGTGTCGACAAAACGCTTTGTTTACCATTCGAGAACCACAGCACTGGCTCCCCGATCAATAAATTACAAACACTCATTCTTCAATGTAGGCTTCATGAGGATTTTAACATCTTCTCATCGTCACGATTTATTGACAAATATGTTCGGAAAAATCAATTCCCAATCATCTTTGAACCCCACCAACCAGATGGAAACGACTGTCAGTCATTGCGGTGAAACACAGATCTCAGGTCGGTAGTGGTCGAACCACTAACAAGCGCTAGTAACGACCACATTCATTTCAGAACCTCTTGCGAAAGTAGATCAGGTTATAATGCGAAAAACCTCAATAAGATTTAAAAAACGTATAAAACAATACAAGAACATCATATTAGTTGCGGCAAACACATAATATCATCTATGTTAAAATTAAAAGCTGATCAAAATTTGAAGGCTGGCCACAATCGAACAACATAAACGTTTGAGCTTGATTTGTCAACCTTCATTCAACATGGACAACACCATCGATATGATAGCCTACTACCATTACGAACCGGATTGAACAAATACATAGCATGACCGAGCTCATGTAAACGATTGTAGATTTTCGATGCAGGTTTTATTTAAAGAATAAGTTTCGAATGGTTGCTGTCAATCTAGCGCGTCTGTATGCAATGTCTTGAAGTGAAGATCTTATCTCAACCTCATAAAATATTAATCAGAAATTCACCACCAGATCACATCCCTTCGACGCCAATGTTCATAACAAGCTAGCGTGTCAGACGATATGTTGGGGGAAACCAGACAGGGTCCACATCAAAACTATTCATTTTCTTATGCTATTCAAGTTCATCGTCAAAACCGGGACATAGCAACTTAACGGCAGATTGGAAATACTAAAGTTGTGCCAAGTTGAATTTTCATGTTTTTGTGCACTGTCGATATGTGACGTGGATAGTTCGGTAGAACATCTACTTGTGTGAAGTTCGGATGAAAACAAACAGAAGATAAACTATTCTAGGCAATACTAACAAATCAATAGCGAGAATAAGTTGGAAAATGACAAAAATACATTTGGAATCATTCACCGAACTTCCATAGCATGCAGTAGCACAGATAGCGCACGCGGTTAAGTCTCTCCTTTCCCGTATGTCCCATCAGGAGCACGATATAATTTGGGAAAAGTCATTAGCTGGATCGAGGTGAAGGCATACTTCCGACTTCCTGTATTTTTCTTCGTGTTTTCTCTTCTCGTTCCTTCACTGCAAAAGGGAACAGTTCAATGCATTGATAATACATCAGGAATGGAAAACAACAAATCAGAATGTTATAACTTTCACATTTCGGTGAAAACTCATGATGTTACGGCATGTAGTTACCATTCAGAACGACAATAATGGACAAAATAGTGTAGCGTCATACACAGCAAGTCAGGAGGATGAATGAGCACAGCAGGGTTGAATTGTTTTGACTTCGAACGTTTATCTGCGGCCACTTTACCTTCTCATGCAGATTAAGGCATCGTTGAAGACACTGGATGCCAACCCATGGTCGCTGGTCAGGATTCGTATTTGTTCCAAGGTCACTCCCATGGCAGTTCGGTCCTTGGCACTCTTGCAGCTGGTCATCCGGACTCCGTTCAAACGACGACAAATCTGAACAAAGAATGTTCAATAATTAAAAGATACGATGTTCACTTCACCATCTAACACTCAACAACTTGCTTTCCTGCTCGGCTTCATCCAACTGCAAATTGACACCAAAACCAATTGAGCGATGATGGCATTTGATTGTCGTTACACAGCGTTGCAGTACTCTGTGACAACACTGCAGCAAACCAGCGGCGCTTTCTCGGAACCTCTGATCAACTTCTTTTTTAGCTCAATATTTTGTAGAAATTTAATCAAGGTGTTTGACAAATCCTTGAACAACAATTCAACAGCGATAAGTGAGCTTGACTACCAATGCAGCTACCACGAAACATCTGTCCAATGCAATCAGATGTAACCGCGAATCGAACCTGTGACCTATGCATTTAGTTCTGTGTATCATCTAATTACTAGACGTGCTTCCACGCATGTCGGTACGTTTCCACTATCACAGTTACGACGATCACTATTCTCAATACATTTGAAACAAAGTTCTCACAGCAAATATTTAAATTTTGGAAAAATCCTGCAACACACGACCTCTGACAACACATTACGTCAGCGACATGGCCTGGCGGTACCGCCCGCAGGTGACAGATCCTCCGTGACGGGTTCGATTCGCGGCTGGAGCCGATCGCATTTGACGTATATAACGGGTGGCTGCTGACTCGAAGAGCGCAAGCTCTTTTTGCAGTCTCCCTCAATCGCTGTTGAATTTTCAGTTCAATATAATTTGAAAATAACCTGGGTCATTATTTATTTGAGCGGCAGCAGCAGCAGTGCGCAGTCAACAGTCAAAACTTAAAAACTATTTTCGTGTTACTAGTGCGTTGAGCTTGTAATCTGATACTGACACTATGTCTGAAAAACTAAATAAGAAGTTGGACTAAGTTTTGGAAGCTCTTTCAATGCTAACAACCAGAATCGATAATCTAGAAAAAACTGTGCTAAACATTGGTTCTCGAAAGACGATTTAGAAAAAAGTTACTGAGAAATTAGAAAATATTATACTCGCACAAATTCTAAAACTAACAAAGATGAAGTGGAAAAATTGAAAATAAGATCAGCACTACTTGAAGATAAGAATAAACAATTGGAAACTTCAGCAATTATCAAAGACTCTTAAGAAAAAGGCTTAACGTTCTGATTCAAGGCATACCCGAAAAGTGATAACGTGTGGGAAGCTCCAATTGAAACTTTACGTTGCTTACATAACTTCATGAATGATGGGCTCAAAATTTTGGACCCTACGGCAATCGAATTAGCAGATTATCACCGTTTACCTCAGAGACCGCTGTTCAAAAATGGAAGAGTAAATCGTCCCATTATAATGAAATTAACGAACGCAGCAGATAAAAGACATATATTTAACAATCTAAAAAACCTGAAAAGCTGCAATGAAAACAGAAAGAAGTTGCATCAAAGCATGGTTTACATAACGGATCATTTGCCTAAATTGTTTCAAGAGCGCAAATTACTGATGCCATATTTAAAAAAAAAAGGTTAAAGCAAAAAACCACCTGGAGAACAGAAAACGGCCATTACTTCTTGTATGTTGATAATATCAAAGTAGAAATCCCGCTTCTTTCCGAAAATGCAAGCTCTTCGTCAATAAATGACAGTTTTTTGTGAAACTGCATTATTTTCGTTGGATCAGCATGAATCGTTTTGTACCTGCTGTATTGAAGTATATGTTTCCTAGTTTCTAAACTAATAACAATTTATTTTTTTTATTTATTTTGTTTTTTTTTTCTATGGGATAAAAATCTACATTCCTAAACGTCTTTGTTTTGTTTTTCTGTGCACATAGCTATGGCCTATATACGAGCACTAAGGAAATAGAGTCAATTTTGCTGTAATAAATTATATTGTCAATGCTTTTAAATTCTTATTTTTTACTCCACCCTATACCACAAATTTTCTTCTATCCAGTTTCAATCCGATTTTCTCCTCGTTTCCGAATGTGGCCAGATACACCTCATCCCCTTCGCGATCGCTCTTCCCTCCATCTCGTTCGATCTCCAGCTTCCTCGATCTTTAACCCGACTTTCTTCACACTCTCTTCCGCCTGCCTCCTCCATGTCAGTTTTGGGCGTCCTCGCTTTCGCTTCCTATTTACTTCCATCATCACTGCCTTCTTCAGTATATTATCATCATCCCTTCTAATCACATGTTCATACCGTCTTACTCCATTCGCCTTTGCTATTCTATCCAACGTTTTCTTCAAACCCAACACCTCCATCAGATTCTCCATTTTCTTTTTATCCACTAATTTCACTCCACACATTGACCTCACCATGGCTCTTTCAGTTCTCAAAATTGCCATTTTAGTCTCCCTTAAACACCATGTCTCACTTCCATATAGCATTGCTGATCTTACGCAACTGCGATAAACCATCCCTTTCATTCTCAAAAACCTTCTCCCACGTAACAACTCTCCGCATTCTCTAAATTTCATCCATCCGATCCTAACTCTTGATGTCACTGCAGTTTCACATCCACCACTAGCATTCAGCCTGTCTCCTAAGTAACAAAATTCCTTCACAGTCTCCACTTCATGGCATAATGCCTCCACTGGTTCTTCCGTGCCATCTCCAACATCTGTGCATCTTCTACAAACAAAATCTCTGGCAGAACTGCTGGTCACCTTTTTCATCTTGGTGCACCTTCCATGTATCCACTTTATACACTATGTGCATCACACAGCGTTAGACCCAACCCTATTCCCACATATTCCACGAGAATCTATTTTGCTCAAAACAATTTCTCCTTCCGTTCCGCTCACCATCATCTTAGTTTTTCCAACATTCACTATCAATCCCTTGTCGTCCAATGCACTTCTCCATCTTTGGAACCTCTCCCTAAAATCATCCCAACTTTCACTCATCAGCACCAGATCATCAACGTACAAAATTTCATGCAATAATCCTTCTCTTGCATGTTCTGTCACAACATCAACCACAAAAGCAAATATCAGTGGTGATCGCACAGATCCTTGATGCACACCAACGTGTACCCCAAATTCTTCCGATGTCCCTGACCCAACTATAATTTTCGTCCTTGAACCCTCATATAAACTCATCACTGCTTGCACCAACACTTCTGCCAATCCTTTCTTTCTTAATGCCCATTCCATCACTTTTCTCGGTACCCTATCAAATGCCTTTTCTAAGTCCACAAAACCCATGTAGGCTAAAGCTTTTGCTTTTTTCCTCGAAACTCCTCTTGCATTCTCCTAAGAATAAACAATGCAAGAGTCGTGCCCTTCCCAGGCACAAAGACAAATTGCATGTCATCTATCCACCCATCCTCTTATTCTGTTCTCCAGCACTCTCTCCACTATCTTCATGGCATGCTCCAGTAGCTTTACTCCTTTGCATGCCCCACAATCCATGACATCCCCTTTTGCTTTATAGATTGGAACAACAACACTTGTCTTCCATTCTTCTGACATACCTTTCCCATCAAACACTCTCTGACAAAGCTTCTTTCATCTTCATTACTCCAACACCAAACTTTCCACTCGCTATTATCATATCCATATTTACTTCTGAGGGTCCAGCTGCCTTTCCCAAATTCATTTTATTTATAGCTTCCATCACCTCCTCATCAGTTACTCCTTCAACTGGTCCTTCAACCATATCTACTTCTACCATCTGATCCCATTCATTTTCCACATTCATGATCTTTTCCATGTGTTCCTTCCATAATTTCCCACGATCTTTCTCACTGACTACGAGTCTACCATCTTTATCCTTCCTGCAACCTCCTCCTTCTATGTCCTTCCCCTCCTTTTTCATGAAATTCACAAACTTGAAAACGCCGTTTGCTTGATGCATAGCACGCTCATCTCCTCTTCCGCCTCTTGCTTCATGGCTTGTGCAATCACTTTCTTCGCGTCATTTCTGGCCTTCCCATAATTATTTTTACTTTCTGTTGATCGATTTGTGCATCACAATTTAAACGCTTACTTTTTCTGATCCATTGCATCCCTTACTTGCTCGTTCCACCACCATGCGTGATTGTTCACACCATGTGTGATACCACGTGAAATTGTCGCTTCGAATTTGAATTAAAGCTTTAAAATTAAATTAAATTTGAATTTGAACATTAACTTCATTAAGACTACATAAGTACGATCTCGCTTGACAATCCTAAAGCCAGTGATAGCAGTGTAACATCACAAAAATTGCGCGACGATTTTCGCTCAGTTTACTCTGGTTTTGAAAGGCAATGTAGTTCAAATCTGTGCGTCACTATTTGAAGTACGAAAGGTTTGCGCCGCGCGCTGGTTGCTTAGTGTGTAGAGTGTATTGTTTTCCACGTTATTCTGCATTTACGCACGTAATGTCATATGAGAGTAATCCATTCCGATTGTTATCTCTTTTTGCTACCAATAGCTTATTCTTTTCATTAACATAGTTTACCTCGAATACTACTAAAACAGGAAACCAGCTTGGCTTCACTATTATAGACTATTGCGTCTGCTGTTTGCCTATACTATACTGTTATTGCGCAAATTTCGTTTTCCGAATCTTTATGCCTGCTAATGATTTCCCGTCTCATTGGGTCAAGCAGCCACTCCTTCAGAACAAGTATTAGCGGAAATTAACTGCAACTTCAAGTAAGTAGTTCAGATTTATCGCTGTTTTTTCTCTTCCCGTGAAGTTAATGAACTAAGCACACAGAGACACGCTACGTACATCTGCAGCTAAGCGCAAGGTCTCCACATTCTTTGCTTTCTTGGTATGCACAGCGGCGTCCAAACTCATCAATAATCCCATCAAAGGCTGACTTCTTTCAGATGAAGCATCCACCTCATTGACAAATGAGTTTGCATTTCGAAGAGTTTCACCGATCGATGACGGGCAGCGGTCGCGAACCTACGTAACAAATTCATTTTCCGACCTCACTTAAAACACGGGCACAAAAATTACATGAAGCAGGGAGATGTCACCAGACATATTAAGTGAAGCAGCCACCCAGTAAATCATTTACATGGAAAATCTCACATAATTTTTGGTGGAAATTCAGCATTAAAATTTGTAAATTGAACATGCTGAATTGACGAGTCGATGTTTCAACCCTTTTAGTTATTCATAAAGAGAATTAAATGAGCTTGATATTGGCTAGAAAATTGTTTATAGACAATTTTTGAACGTCAATCGGAACGAATATCTCGGCAAACACATGATTTGGTTAAACACAAGATTAGCTGCTTCGTGCTTATTCCAGTAGAAGGAGTTTATTGGGCATTAATTTCCTCATGAATTTGACGCTTTCTAGATTCAACAAATCAGTTGCCATGCACAGCTTCCACTACAAGATGCGAAAGAAAGCTGGCACTGAATGAGACATAAGCAATAAGCATATTCCTCACACGCGTGAATGGTTGAAGCACAGCAGATTTTTATCACGCAAACAGGAGACCCCGTTTGGCTCAGAACAATTAATATTTCCGTCATAAACATTGTTATCACACTGACAAGGTGCAGATCGCACGTGAGGATGGAGCGCAGCGTTTCAACATCTCACAAAGAAAATATCAGAACATCCATTACACAGGCGTACATTTATACACATGGCTTTCTCGCATCATGTCATATTTGCACTGCCACCTAATTTACGAAGGTTACAGGTCGAACAAAAAACAAATAAATGAAAGAGGAAGATTTGATGGGAGTTCTCGTTGCTCGATTCAACGTTTCACAATTCCAGCCGCCTACTGCTTCATCGTCGAAACTCGAGCACAACTACAGGGTGGGGCAAAAAAACCTCCCACATTTTAAATTTTTATGCTGTTTAATGCTGTTGCAGTTATTCGCCTAGTTTAAGTAAATTCATTTATTAATGAAATGCCATTTTGTTTTACAGAATAAAAATTTTGAATTTGGTTTTCTTGTCTATTTTTTCGAAAAGTGAAATGTGGGAGGTTTTTTTGCCCCACCCTGTATAACTGTCGCTCACCAGGTCGTAATACTTGAGTGTCCGCTTCCACGATTGCACGTTGAGGTAATCCTGCAAGTTCGTGTTACCAAATCGATCGGCTAGTGTCTGCTCCTCGTTGATGCCGACGTTGAATAGAACCGGATAAACCTGGAACAATACTGTAGCGAGAAGCTGCAAGTTCACGCCACCGAACTTCAACAACATACTGTATCAAATCATGTCTCAGCACTGCTGTGCTATTTTCACAGCATAACTACTTAAAAGAATTCAGACAAACGACACATTTAACGTTTTCATATGATAGTTGTGACGTAGTAGAAGGAAGTGAAACACAGTTAGATTTTTTCACTAATTTCTCAACATTGTGGCAATTAACCAAAATTGGCGTGGTAAATAGAGATGATCAACACTGTATAACGAGAAGTCTCCCATCCCTGCGCATGAACTGAGATGAGCGAACATTCTTTTCTCACTTTTATTAACTTTCCTTGTTGTAGTTCAGTGGGAAGGTGATTGAATGTTTCCTCATCAAAAGGTAAACTAGAAAAAAAAAATGTAAGCGAACACTTGTCATTGTGAATTTATCAAACAGAAATGATCATCTCACTGTATCAACATGACTGGCGTCGTTGCGACATTTCGAACACACGTGACTAATTTGCTACGGGAACTTGTGGATACTGTCAGGTGAGAGCATGTGCAGTGTACTGTACAGTACACTCGACGACGGCTCAGCTTGTTGGGTTGGGTTCTTTTCGCAATCACTCACTGATAACCCAATAACTGTGGGCGATTGTTTTTGTTAAACGGATTATTCCCCACCCCCCGAAAAAAAAAAAAAAAAAACTTCACGGGAGGTTGAGTGGAGCTCGCAACATCAGTTACCTTGCCGCAGTGAATAACTGAATATTCACGTCACACAGCAATTACAGTACATAAGCAAATTGCATCGACGCTCCAAGTAATCAAGTGCACACCTCACTGTGATAGCATCTGTGTTGCCGCGAATAGTAGGAAGAAACTTTTCACTGTCATCGCGAATCAACGATGGCATGTTGGAGAAATGGGAGGAATGACGTGTACATTTGAACGTGACATTTTCCTGATCAAATATCCCCACAGCGTAATCCTGAAAACAACGAAATCAATTACATCTTCCGAAAACTGATTTGTCAACATCAGCAGCAAACTTTTTAATCAAAATTTTTGTTCCTTGTTATTTCTATGTTAACTATCAGAACGTGCCAAACGGTTTGCAGCCCTGTTAACAGTCTGCTTACAATTAAATCAAAAATTCCCAGCAACATTGGTTAGCGGTACTGCATGGAGATACAGATCCAAAGTGACGGGTTCCATTCAAGGCTGGAGCCGATCGAATCATAAAACGGGTGGGTGCTGACTCGAAGAGTGCAAGCTCACCTAGCACCCTCACTTAACTACTGCTTACGTTTCAGTTTAATCTATGAGGTAATGCGAAAATAATCATGTTTATTGACTTAAGCAAGAAAAGTGACCATCTTCATTTCATTACTCAAGTAATCTGTTGATAAATCGGATGTTCGAACAACGTTATTCAATTATTATTACTATGAAACTCGTGAACAAGTAATTGCAAGACAGAACCGACAGATGAACATGGAAGATGATGACGTCAATGTGCACTAACCTGCAACATTGATAGCTCGTTGCCATAGTTACTGATCAGTGATTCGACTTGCAGGAATATCCCGACTTGCGCGTATTGCTGCAACTTGAGTGGATCGTGAAGGGAGGATAGGATTAATGTTGAAACTCCGCACACACAGATGGTCAGCTGCAACACAAACTCGTTCAGTTCCCTGCTATCACACAAATGGTCAGCTGCAACACAAACTCGTTCAATTCCCTGCTATGACACAGATGATCAGCTGCAACACAAACTCGTTCAATTCCGTGCTATCACACAGATGGTCAGCTGCAACACAAACTCTTTCAATTCCCTGCTATCACACAGATGGTCTGCTGCAACACAAACTCTTTCAATTCCCTGCTATAACACATTCAAACATTCACTCACAGCTTGGCAAAACACAGAATTTCTTCTGAAGGCGAGGTCCAGGTCGGTTTGAGAATTTTGCAGTGTGGAAAAAGTCAAGGAAGATACCGAATCGAAACATAACTTCTCAACAAGCTCGAGGAGAAAAGATAAATCCTTCTCAGCCTGATGAGGACGGGAGGGAGCTGGAACAGACGATATGATAATTTAACACATTTATAAAAACGCTCTGGTAATTTTGTAACAGGAGGATGATGTTTAACACCACAGTGGTAGCAAACCTTGTACCAGCTGCAGTGGTTATTCACAAACTGACAAAAGCAACATACAAGATTGTAAAGTTCCCTCCAACGATGCAACTTTGACATGAACCGATCTCACAACTTCAGATAACGTTGATTTCACTTGCAAAGTTTGTTCCTCCTGCAACAACAACGAACACTGCCAAGCACATAAGCACAGGAAATGAACCGATTGTCACGAAAACTTTCATCTAATTATAGAAGAAAGCTAAATAAAACTTTCTATCGAGCGTCAGCAATATCTCAGAAACTTTCTCCTTGCAATAAACATTAATATTTGAGTTTGCAACGACGAGCCCATAACATGGTGACAAATCCAACGAAAATTTTTGCACGGGCGTCCACATGCTTGTCACGAGAGTTATCAGTGGAAGTAGAAACAAATATTTTCTTGTTTATTTTCTAATTCACGACTAAGCGAAGCACAATATGAATTGAACATAAACCATAAATGCGAGTTGACAAAATCAAAAAAAAAAAAAGAATATTACGAAGTCTAGCTGAGGCAGTTGTGCTGACATAAGTCGTGTTTTACCAGTGCAGCCGCCACCGACAACGTACGAATTATTCGCATGGTGCCTGCAGAAGTTATTTGACCTGTGACGTTTGTTAGAGGCTAAAGGAGAAAAACACAACGAGGTCGTGACGGGAGAAGCCCATACAGGGAGGTTTCCACAAAAAGCTTTCAACAGGGGAGACGAATTTTAAAAATTGGAGCTGGTACTAATCAACGTCACTAGAAGAATTACCAGAGCGGTGAATCAACTCAAATAAGCACAGTTGAGTCAGCATACTGCTATGTGAAGCCGACTTGCAATAATTTTGGCGGGTCTTCCATACAACATATCAACCACACATTTGTTGGCGTGAAGCGCTATTGACCTACCCATACAACATGTGGAGCAGCTGGTGGAAAGGACGAGTTTCCATTCATGGAGGAACTAGAGGTGGAAGCAGGAAGTGGACCTATGGAAGGTCGGGAAGTATCGGGCAACGCACGCGCATTCGTAAACGACGCCACAGATCCGCATAGCAGTGAAGCTTCGCAGCAAGCGACCAAGTCGCACACCTACAAATTATAATGATGATGTGACACAAACAATTCGCCAAGTGATATAATACAGCGATGGAAAGAGGAACTTCCTAATCGCAAAACGTAAATTCATCTCAATGCAATACTAAGGTTTCTCTTCGACGTTTTGTTTGATCAAAATTCTCAAACAGTAGTTTGTCGGTGCGTAGAACATGTTTGCGTTCACTCAAGATCAACATAGAACAGTCTGCTCCTCTAAAACTTGCTCAAAACGGGGACAGGCAATAACACAAGATTTTTGCAAATTTAAAAATGCAAATTGAAATTTTTGTAAATTGAAAAATTACTTCCTGCAAGATTTTTTTACATCAAGGATATACATATCATGGAGAACGTCAAACGAAATGTGATTCGGTTAAAAAGCGCTCACATCTTATCACAGTGTCGATAAAACCGAAACTAAACGCGATCTTAATGAATAGAGTTGAAAGCAAGAGAGAGCAAATCGATGAGTGAATTCACCTTTTGACTTAACGAAGCGAGAGCTTCAGTGGCTGATGTCAGGGTGTCAGAATAAATCTCCGTGTTGGACGACCTGACCAAAATCACTCGCAGTTTCTCGATCTGATATTTGATCTGTTCTTTGAGACGATTGATGCGCACGATGACGCATTCCTCTTCACTGGAAAGTCGATCTCGTTGCAAGTAGTTATCGAGGAGGTCCACAGGTAGACTAGTTTTACTTCAAAAAATTAAATAAATAATTACATCTACCACAATGCAGTGATCGTAACAACTAAGCAGCAAAATATGGCCACCATCTTGTAACCCCACAACTAAGCAGCAAAATATGGCCACCATCTTGTAACCCCACACAATCAATTGAAAAAGCAGAGCTTCGAACACGAGCTGTTATTCTGCTTATCATTCCATGCGCTGACTCATGGCTAATATCAACGCATTACTAACTACACTGCAGCGAAATCACATCGACCACCACAGAAATGAACTCATCACACCGCTACAATTACCCACCCGTGCATGAAGATTGATTATAAAATTATATTGGAAATTATGATGTCACATTAACGCAACAAATCATAAAAAAATTAGAAAACAAAACTACGGGTTTTATATCGCAGTCACAATCGTTCATCAAGTAAGCACGCTTATTCGAAAACGATAGATTTACAAAAAGCGGCAGACTTCCATTAACTTCTGAGCACAGTTTGTTCAGTCTAATGTTCCACAAGTGCTCGAGTTAGACATCACAATCTATCTTTCAAGCGATTGCAGAAGCCAATACCTTCATCATTTCAAATTGGCAATTTTTAATTCAATCAGATTTTTAGGCCGCTGGGAATAGAGCGTTTCTGGTCAAACAGTATTTTTTTTATATTTTTATTACGTTGCCAACGATGGAAGGCCACGGTTCAACTGCGATCAGGCCAGCATAATCTAGCAGCAAATCACAGCTAGTTGCTATCGTTAAATTAAAATCAATCTTTCATTTCCTGCTGCGCGTTACGTACATAGCTCTTCTAAAGATTTTCGCGACGAAAACATGCAAGCGCACGTATTCTAATTGAAACTATAACTACAAAAGAGCGCGTTGAAACGAGGTTGAAACAAGTCAATGTTTTGTTGAAAAAGGTGATTAATTCAACACGAGAGGATTTTCGGTTTTCATAACAAGCTTGTTTTGAACCAGTGAGTCAACAACCGCTTCCAGAGTCAAATCATGTACTTTGGAATTGACGTGTGCAAAAAATGGTACACGAATATTCAGGCAAAAAAACATGGAGACAAGTTATTCGTGCAATCACGAACTTCGTTCCCACACATGCGCTCACCTTTTCCCGCCTTCAACTGCGTTTATGATCTGTGTGAGCAAACCTCCCAGTTTGAAACCCATCCAATGATTGGTGGCCGCCCCCACTGTGATGATGTCATAATTCAACCACGAAGTAGGGGATGATGTAGAAGACTCGTCTCTGCGGAAACAGGCAGTACTGAACATGGACAATTACAGTACTGGACAAATTAATATTTTTTTTGCATTTTTTTGAACATATATAACTTTTTTTTTTTTTTTTTATCATGGTGGTAAACATAGTAATGGACGAAGTGAGGGTTCACTGGAAAGCTTACTTAATATCGCTCAAATGAGATGCGGTGTCGCGCGGAGCTGCGATATTATGATGTCATAATTGGGCAAGGAAATGAATTCATATCTTCAGTGAAGTCGAATATTGCTGGTTTTAACTGCTTTATAGCCAATTGTAGCATCCCAAAACCGCATTAACTTCACTTTCATTGAACGTTTGAAGACATAGGCCGTTTTTCTGACAATTTACTGCAATTCTTTTAAAAAAATCACAACTTTGCTTTGATTTTGGTTTATTTCACTTGCAAGTAGAATAAGATCAAATCAAAATGAAAAAACATTTGAAATTGAATAGTTCAACACCTCTGTAGTACTTGGTTTGGCTTCCTTTAGCGTTTTTTAAGGCTTCAACACGTTTCGGCATTCCTTTATTGAGGTCATGGCACATTTTTCTGATCTTTGGCGAGTGAAACCATACCTGAATAAGCCTCTCTATCAGTTGAGCTTTCGTGGTATTGGGACATTGTGTACAGTATTTCGTCTTTGAGTTGATTCCACATGCTCTCTATACTATAGGGTTCATATCTGGCCAATTTCCAGGCCATTTCAGAACTTTAATCATGTTAGTTTTGTACCAGGCATAAACAGTTTTTGCAGTGTAGCAAGGTGCAGAGCCTTGCTGAAAAATGCAAGGTTTTGTTCAAACCAATCTCTTATTTGAGGCAGCAAACGAGAGTTCAGCATGCTGATATACTTGGCACTATTCATTGTTCCCTGAACAATATGCAGTCGATTGGGTCCATGAACTAATTTTGCACTCCACGCTATTATTTTTGAAGGAAACTTCACTGTTTTCTTCAAACATTTCGACTTGCCACACAGCAAAAACTGTTCTACACCAGGCTGCGAACTCGAAAGCGTTCATGGTATACCGCACACCCCAGCAACACACATGATATACCGCACCCTTGAGCAACACACACAATCTACCGCACACTAGGGTGGTCCTTATCTAAGGTTTAAAATTTTTTTCTTGCCTTTTTTAACGCAGATCCTCCCAAAAGTTTCCAATTCCTACAAGCAGCTAGCGATGTTATTTTTTGAACAGCTTACAATGGACTAGCCAAGGTTCAGCTGCTTGCATATATATAGTTTATTTCATTTATCGAGTAATGCAATGCAGACATGATAGCGTTATCAAACATCATTTTCTGCAGGTAACTTGCACTGGCATGTCATCCTTCTAGCCAGTCAAGACCTGTCTAAGGCCTGTTTTCAGTAATTTTTTAGTTTCACATTTGTACTTTTGTACACGTCTTCTTGACAGATTACCAGTGTTTGTGTCTGGTAAAGGCATCTGTCAACTTCTTAATTTTGCCAGGATTTCTACCATTTCAGGCAACATGCTTTTGTAGAAACATTGCATCAAAGGAATGTTACAGACGCAGTGCAAGGTATAAGGTTTGATACCACCAGCTCAACCATTGGTCGCCACTATGGAGCATGTGCAAACATTGAATAAAGTCTACAAAAACCCTTGCTACATTTCGCTCCTCATGAACATATCTTACAGCTTGTGGCAAGTGCTGCATTTAAAGAACCAATGGGATCCTTATCTCCTACAAATTCTGTTGTTTAAAACATTCTAAGGTAGATGGAAATGATTGACAAATGGAAGTTTGAAGATGGAATGAGTGATGGTATGGCGAGCAAATTAGTCTGGCCTGTAAAAAAATATCCCTAAATTTATTAGCAATGCACTTGTAAAGCCTTGAACTCGTGCTCATCTTGCTGTTAAAGAACCAAATGACAATCTAACCTGCAGCCCTGCAGCATTATGAGTCTGTGGATAATACTATTTTCAAGGAACGTTATCAAAAAATATCAGGACATCTGTGGTACTTGTCAGAAAAATCGGTAGCTCTGGCGCTTTGTGATAACGGTGTGCCAATAGAAGAAAAACGTCGGATGTTACTATCTATGAATACAGTTTATGAGGATGAAGAGCCCGCCAAGAAGATTAAGATTGACTCGGAAACACTGCATGAAAAAAATTTACTTCATTTCACAAAAATACCATGATATTTTTGAAAAGCGGAACCTGCAAGCAAGCTTCCTGGAGCTTTCAATTGATTAATGGCATACCGATTCGAGCTTTTGCGAATCACAAGCTACTGTTCAAGCTTTGTCAATTGTAAACGGCACTTTCACACCAAAGGTTGCCTTAAATGTTTCAAAAAGGTGAAAAATAAAGTTGGACATAATTGAAAATTTTTTTTATTGTTCAATGGTATCCATACTGAGGGAACTTAATTCACAGTGTGAAGGCTACAACCTCAGCCATTACAGAATTGCGATTTTGAACAGAATACAGACATAGATATATCTGCCAAAAAAAAATTAATTAGCCTGATCAAGATTTTTGCTTAATTTTAATTAGAAATGGAGCAACACGAAAAATAAAACATGAAGTTTAACTTGAAAATGATATTTTTTGTCAAAATCGCATTTTTCACCCAGAAAAGGACCTATTTATCGAATATGACCAACTTTCGCTTCCCATAAAAAAGAAAATATTCAACCAGGCACATTAAAATTTTCCAAAGATAGTAACTGGACACATGAGATGATCTCCTGAAAAGTTCGGCAAAGATTCAAAGTTGATGCAGAAATTATGAAAGTTTGTTCTGGAGAGGACAAAATATTTAACGCTTAAACATCTTTCCTAGGTTATGCAATTCTGATCCATTTCAAGACCAAATTATATTTGCAGGTGGCTGTTTGCAGGATGGCTGCCTATAACATCTCAATTTTGTAAAATCTGAGATGGAACAATTGGGAATGTTGGCCTGCAGCCTAATCTAGTAATTTTTATAACAGCATTTAGTAAAGAGCACCAGTTGATAACAGTTAATGTTAAAGAAACTAAATCATACAAATGGGTTCTTGACTAAAAGCAAACAGGAGAAGAGGGGTAGCATAACAAGGATTTAGTTATTTTAGATTTACAGTAATTCCGAAGGCGAATGCACAATGTTCTGGAGAGGACATTATGTTTAACATGACGTTAATTTTTGGTAGGTGAAATATCAACCAAAGTACAGTACAGCCTCAAATGCAATGCAAAAAATTTGTTTTGAAGGATCGGGAAAACCTTGAAAGAAATTGTCCACCATTGAAGACCTGACTGCTACATTTGTTAAGTTATTCAAACCTTCTAACAGAAGCAACGCACACAGTTGTAGCCTTCTTCAGGTCAACTAGTGAAAACATTGTGAAATGATCAGCCAAAGCAGATTGTTTAGTATATGTCAGAACAGTTTTTGCCATGCAGGAAAAATCAGTACAAAGCCTAACTAGGCTAACATACTTGAGCAGACAAACCTCAGCCTACTGTTCAGGAGAGGACATTTTTTTAATATCGTTTCTATAAGTAATTTTAATAATAACAATAATCAAATAAGTACAGCTACCGCAACATGACTTGACACCTATCTGGCTCTGACTTATAATGGTTAAACAACATTTTATTCTGAATTCTCCTAAATTTTTTCTTACTAAATACCCGAAATTAATTTTGCATTTGTCTCTAATAATTGCCTATTACTAATGTCTTAGACATCATAATTGAAATAAGTCAATCAATGTCCGTTTATTAGGGCATACCAAAAATTGATAATTTTTTTAAATTTTTTTCGGGGTTTCATAAAACATGAGGCTTGGCCTACAGACCTTAAATGTACAAAAATTTTGAAAAATGTTGTTTTACGGTGTCCCCCTGCCTGTTTCTATGGAAACGGGCCTGATTTTAATAAATAATTCATATCTCGAAAACTACTGAAGATAACGGCCTGGTTTGGGGCTCAAAATGTGCGGAATATATGATTTCCTATACGTAGTTAATGCATCATTTTCTTCTAGGGTGACCAGTTTTTGAGATAATGCAAAAAACTCATTTTTATCAAAATTTCAAACTAGATTTTTTCTTTCTGGTAATTTTAGATTGCTTTGATAGCCTATTTTCTTTATTGATTATACTTAGTACCACAAGTAAAAAAACTTTACAGCACTAATAAAACACCACAACGCACATCATCAATCTTCTTGCAAGATTTGGATGATTTTAGTAACTACAGTTCCGGTATATCGTTAGTGTTTAAGTCTCTACAACTACATAGTTAATGTTCCCATGGCAAAAAGGTTAAGAGGGGATACTCAAACATGGCTGTGTGGTAAGTGCCCGCCTGTCGTTAATGAAGAAAAACAAATATAATTTACTGGTGCACGGCCTCCAACAGTTGCATATGTCTTTCTGAATTATTGTGGTCAACATCAATATCTTCAAACAGAAACAAAGTGACAGTCCACTAGAAGAGATGCTGCTAAAAGAACTGCTTCTGAGGTATTATTGTGGTGGAAAAACAGTGGTGGATTTTCATTGAAAAATGAAAAAAGTTTGATTGACATGATAATTGCATAACACAATGAATGGAAAAATCTGAGCAAAAAGAAAAATTTACAAAATGAATTTCAGGAAAAGAAAAAAGTGGCTTTCTTGCAAAATTGTGAGAAAACATTTTGGGCAGTGACAGCTTAGTGGGAAGAAAAAGCACAGGAAAAAACTGATCCCATAGTAAAAAATGACTACGCCTTTTTACAAGAAATCAAAAAAGCAAATCACACTGCAACAATTGGAGGCTTGGACAGAAGATACCAGAATAAAGTTGCTAATAAAAGAAAGCGCACAGATGAAGAAAATACGCGCCAAGAAAAAAAAAGCTCAAAGAACACTGGCAGAGCATGAAGAATGTTATGATCTAAATACCAGCAGTAATGCTTCTGAAACTGATAGTGAAGCAGACATCATAGAAGAATCAAAGACCAAATGTAAACAGCCAAAGTTATCAGTGTTAAATCCTTCAGTGTGTGCTGTAGTGAACAAGCATCAAGTCAGTCATCGTGCACTTATGGAGATTCTGTCAGCTCATATAATATCACAAGGTGCTGATCTTGATGATTATGCAATATCTACCATGGCATCCAAGCGAGCACGTGACTCAGTTCGTTAAGAGCAAGGAGAACAAAGTATGCAATTTTCGAAGCAAAAAGTTCGACGAAGTAAATCATTTCTCTTACAATGGGATGGCAAAATGCTAACCCCTATACAGCATGCTAAACAAAAAAAAGAGCACATTGCTCTTTTGCTGCATTGTCTTGATGATGGGGAAGAAACAATTGTAGGTATTCACCACCTTGATGGTAGAAGTGATGCAGCGACTGAGTTGAATCACATGAGGGAAAAGCTTCAAGAAATTGAAATGCATATTGACAACATCAAAGGATTTGTTTTAGACACTACTTCCGTGAATAGTGGAATTCATACTGGAGTTATTGTTCACCTGGAAACTTATTTGGGGAAACGAGTTCTTCTGCTTGCCTGCCGCCACCACATACTGGAAATATCTTGGCCAAAAGAAAATATTTTTCATGCGATGCAAAACTCTTGGTCTGGTATTGACACCGACAAGTGTGAAATTTTAGATGCTTCATGTCTTCCCAGGTTTGTCAAAGCAGGCCTTCAAGAATCTCTAAGTTTTCTTGAAAAGTGGGTAAGTTCTCCGAAATCTGTGCATTCGCGAAAAGATTATCAAGAATTAGTTGTTTTGGGCATTATACTGCTTGGAGGAAAGTTACCAGCAACTCAGCAATACTCTATAGATGCTCCTGGGGCCATTACTCACTCTCGTTGAATGTCAAAAGTTATCTACACATTCAAGATAACTTTATTCAAGGCACAACTGCTTCAGCTCCGTGCTATAGATGACAGTAAGTTAAAAGAAGTCCAGTCTTTGGCAATTTTTATCTCCTGTATTATGTCAAAGTATGGTTGCAATGCACAAATCCAGCAAACGCCCCTGTCAATGATCTAAGATTATATCAGTATTTGTTAAACCACATTAGCTTGATGAAAAACAAGCCACACAACCTTCCTGTAAATTTTCAATCCCTAGCCGAAGCATACTTGCATAAACTGAACAATCACTTATGGTATCTTTCGGAGAGATTATCGGTTTTATCTTTGTTTAGCAGTGAAGTCAGTGTAGCTGAAAAGAATACTTTGCAAAACGTTGTTGAAACAGAGGTTGTCCCAGCCATGTAACCAAAATATGCCAGCGATTACAAAGACCACTCGGTTGAAAGATTTGATTGGCCAAGACTCTTGGACCCTATTTCAGTTATTGGATTTGCCTACAAACTTTTTGAAAGAGTTACCAACAACATGGGATAGAAATGATGATTACATCAATAGCTGCAAAAAAGTGGCAAATTTGGTGGTAGTTAACGACGCCTGTGAAAGAGCTCTGGGTCTTTTAACTGAATTCAAACACAAATAAAGTTACAACAGACTCAACTCAAAAGCAGTTTTTGTACAGACTGGTTGGTGAGTTGCGAAGCCAGCAAGCTCAAGTAGCAACTTCGGTTGAAAGATGTACAAAAGCTGGTATGAAACAGTATCTTTAAGATGCTGCTGTTCATTTAATTCATTGAATTATTGTAAAGTAAGCTATATACTCGTGCATCAAGCAAAATTGCAATTTTGTGGATATTTTATTGTGTCTTCTTTTTTGATATTTGATTTGTCATTTAGCATTGGGATGGCATAAAGCTTTGAACAACGAATATTATTTTTATCGGTAATGTGTTTGACTAATGAACTATTTGTACGATAGTCAAATCCAATAACCAATGAAGTATACACTGTTCAGTTTATCTTTTATACTGCTTTTTGTTGAAAAACGTTTGTACATAACGCGAAAGCAGCAGCAAAAGTTGACACCTTATTCGGCAGGTATTCATTAACACAAATTAGTAGAATTCTGTTTAACTGGGAACAGTGTGAATTAACAGCTTGTTTCATTAATATCATAGTGCTTTTGAGCAGTCATTAATTTAATCATAGTTTTTTGAATGTCTACAAGTGGACTAAACAAGGCCACACAACGTAGATATCTTGATTACCGTGGGTTATTGTACAACGCACACCCTTAATATTATGCTCTTCATAACAAATAATACAAAAAACAATGATGTTGTCACAAAACCATGTTCACACATTCAAATTATGTAGAAGAGTACGTGATGCCAGTATTAGTATTGCATAGTTATGTAGTAGATATTGTGCAATTTTCTTACTACACAATAAAAACGACTATCTTATGGAACAACGCTATGGCATACAAATGTTACCATTGACTAGCACTAAGTTAACTGATACCAGCAGTTTGCGTGTATTGTGCAAGTAATATATAACAAACATTCCTTGCAACATTGTACTATATTCATACTATTTATGTTTCAATAAACTAATTTCTTTTAACAACGCCGGTGTGGTTGATCATGGAGAACATTCGACAATAAGTAAAATATTGCTAAAACGTAAACTATTTTTGTCACAAAAATATGTTTTCTACATTATCTCAAAAACTGGTCACCCTAGAAGAAAATGATGCATTAACTACATATAGGAAATCATATATTCCGCACATTTTGAGCCCCAAACCAGGCCGTTATCTTCAGTAGTTTTCGAGATATGAATTATTTATTAAAATCAGGCCCGTTTCCATAGAAACAGGCAGGGGGACACCGTGAAACAACATTTTTCAAAATTTTTGTCCTCTCCAGAAAAACCAAACTAATGTCCTCTCCAGAACAAGGTGTGATCCATCTGTCTGCATAAGCATGCAGAAGACAATTGTTCTCCTACGTAAAAATCAGTTACTAATGATTTGACGCCACTGTTGTAAACTCTTACCACATGTTGCTTAAATTTTTCTTGGAAGTGGTACAATACAATACACCACTTCATATCCAAAACGGTTGGGTTGGTAAATTACTGCTTCAAAGCACACATTTCTCATTTTTTCATGGAATAGGTTCACACAGTTGCAGTTTTCTGCCGAAGCTAGTGTTACTATCTCTTGTAAGGTCTAATTTAAACAGCAGCAGCGGAATGTTTATGCCTTTTGTCAATATGTTAAACAATTGTTCTGGAGGGAACATTTGATGTAACACACTTTCTCAATTTTCATGCAAATTTAAAATTAGTTGCCAAGTTCTATATTTCAGTCAAGTTAATTAGACCTATGTATGAGGAAAAAAATAATTGTTACTGCAAGCTTTCATGCCCTAAAGGAGTTAGTTATTGTTCTGGAGGAGACACTTTTTAACAGAGTTTGTCTCACAACATTTCATGCGTCAACCTTTCAGTAGTCCAAGTGATGTGTAAGTTTATTTGCCTCCACGGAGAAAAGGTATCTTCCGTAGCTTACTGAGAACATTCTTTCCCCAAGTAACCGAGTAAAGGTTATTAAATTTCTGCGATGTTCTGGAGAGGACATTACTGCAATTTTTTTTACAGAATTTTGCATGGTTCGGTTTTTCTGCCATATCTTTGAAACTAATTGCAAAAATTTAATGAAATTTGGAATGTTTCTAGTTCACAAAATCCTTTTTTCGTAATTGTCAAATTAGAACCAATCATGTAATGTCTTCATTTATAAATATCATGGTAAATAAATAAAAAATTATGGTGTAGCACTCAAATTTCGTCCAAAACTTGCTACAAAATTCAATAGCTATGTAGCCAATGAACATATAAAGGTCATTTTTGTCATGTAGACTCCTTCTACCTAAGGTTACAACTTGTAACCATCAAAACTACTCTTGTTGATAATCATTTCTAAAAATTTCTAGTCAAAGTTTAAATTTTTGAAGACAACCTTTGGTGTCAAAGTGCCCTAAACGATTTGCTGCTCACTAAAGATGAAGAACAATTGCAATTTTTACTCCAATTGGTTGCTGATCACATAAAAATTTTCCTCATGCTTCTTAGCAGACTTTACTGAACAACCAAAGCAAGTGACACCAGTGAACATTGAATAGTGAATACACCACCCTTCTGTCCATGGTTTTTGGTACTCCATTTTACAGTGACTCAGCTATCTTTTCACCTTCTGCTCTATACGCATTTGGCTACCATGCTTTATGTTGCAAAATGTAGCAACGTAAACACGCTATTGATATGCAAACAACAAAATTTGCATTTCACTAGTCAATTAGAGAATAGAGGTCAAAATTTTAGAAGCGTTTAGCAACCTCCTCTAAACAACAATATTTATTAAAAATATTTTACTGGGAGTGTTTTTTTCACGAGTGGACACTTTTGAGAGGGTCTGCAATAACTAAGTCGCAAAATATGGACCACCTTACCGCACACCCAAGCAACACACATGATATACCGCACACCCAAGTAACACACATGATACCCTGCACACCCAAGCAACACACATGATATACCGCACACCCGAGCAACACACATAATATACCCCACACCCAAGCAACACACGTGATATATTGCACACCAAAGCAATACACATGATACACTGCACACCCAAGCAACACACATGATATACCGCACACCCAAGCAACACACATGATATACCACGCACCCAAGCAACACACATGATATATCGCACACCCAAGCAACACACATGATATACCGCACACCCGAGCAACACACATGATATACCACACACCCAAGCAACACACATGATACACGCACACCTGAGCAACACACATAATATACCGCACACCCGAGCAACACACATGACATACCGCACACCCAAGCGACCCACATGCTGTTTAGCTGCGCTTTCAACAAGAAGATGGCGACGATAAGCACTAAAACGATATTTGACAAAATTTTACAAGCTACAAATACGGGGATGTATGAAATAATTGACGAAGATTGTAGTAGCGTCTGGAAACATGCAAGATCGGACTCACTGGCTGGCGGTGGATGAGCGCTGTACCTTCATTCGTTGCAAGTGGAGATTGGTGGGAACAAAATCCAAATTCTCAAACGTTTTGTCCACACTACGCTTAAAATGAGGACCTGAACGATAAGGATAGGATCGCAGGGCAGCAATAATCAAATATATTTTCAGGACTACGACCATACACGTGTGAACTGCTTAAACTTGCTTTTAACTTCTATAAACAGTGGTTAGAATTGGAGTAAGAGCACATTTCTTATCAAAAACTTGTTTTTATACACATTAGTTTTAACTTGGTTGTTTTGTAAACATATTTTTGATGACGTACAACAAGACAATGTTGCTCTTCCTGAAACTGGTTGATCCCACTGCTACTCTCAACAGCTGTGTAGGATATTGGTGAAGCGTAGCTGCTTATACGCATCAGAAGCGAGCACATACGGAACAAAAACTGCAATTGATCGAACAGTCGAGTATCTGAGGTGAGTTCGATTACGAGTCGGGCCAAAGCAATGACTTTAACAAATTCAATGTAGAAAGCAATCCGGCAAGAATATTTATTTCGTTGGGAAAATGAATTAACTGTATTTCTCCACTAAGTTAGAGCTGGTTACACTGGTATCACTTGCATTTCCTCCACTTCGTAGTTTCTAATCCAATTTCGGATGTCCTACTAGTTTCCACCAAGAACGTGACAATCTTGGTTCTACGGTTCAATGGTTATTTGATGTCTATGTTGAAATTGTGCGTATTCCGTCACGAATGCAATTCACTACAACTGAACGTCACAAGTATGGAACAATTAGTGTCACATAACTTACGCCCATATCTCGACATGAGAAATTCAAGGCGAGCGTGATATCTTGCAAGCTGAGCTTGATGTTGATCCAATTTCATCTTCCGCAAATTTTCCCAGTGACCATTCAATTGACCAACCGATTCCAAGTCCATTATTTTTTTATTTTCTTCGTTTTTACAAACATTCCTGCAAAACAATGAAAAAGTTAAGCAATAAACTCATATATCTTGTCTAACTTGTCGTAATTTTTACAGTGGGTTTAGACATTCATACGACTAAAACCTTCATAAAAATAAATAAAACATGATTATTCCTTTGCACCACAAGAGGTTGATAAAGATGATTGGACAGTATTGTAGTATATTCATGCTCTACTCACAAGAATAAGATAGGAAGATAATAACTGAGACGACTCTCCACCATCTTTTCTTCCACGGTCAATTTCCCACCTTCTTGCAATGGAAAACGATATGACGTCGATATGACGCTGTCCAAACTGTAGACTAAATAAATTGATTTCATCAAACAAGAGGGAGGAGCAAAAACCAACAATGGAGGCAATGTAGTAAAAGGCAAAGCGGTTGTCTTGTCAACAAACCATAGTTTCGGTGAGACACGAAGCAGGGTATTACATGTGTCCAAATGAACACCAAGTTTGTGGCTCTCTACATCATGCACACCATTTCATAGAACTTACTCAACATTTATGCCCATTCAAAAACACAAACTGTTCATCAAACACTATTCATACATCGGTATTAAAAAAAGGTTTTTGGGAAAATATTCTCGATGTAGTCCAGAAATTGGAGGATGTGATGAACAACATGTAGAAGCAGTGAAGCTAGCATCCGAGCATGTCGTTCGTATTCATGAAAGTTCTTCAAGTGAGTTCGATTCCTGGGTCAACTAATTTCTACTCAAACCTTATTTCCTCCATGACTACCAAGCATTGCAGTCCTATAACAACCGACATGAGTTTGTTGCATGACATACTTGCGCGGAATACTGGGTTTGATGCAATATCTCCGTAGCGCCTCATGTGCTCACGAAGACGAGTGCTTTCAGACAACGACGCATCAAGAGGTAGAAGAGTCTGAAAGAAAAAGATTTTGATTGCTTCAATGCAATATATAATGCTTCCAGCCAGTAGAAAAGGCGCAAAAATACACAAAAACCAAGCGTAAACTTAACGTAATTTGAACTTGCAACAAAGAGTGTTGATTGTGAAGTAAACAAAAATTACATGCTGAGTCTGCAGGCTTGCCGCAACTACGCTACCTTTCTCGTGAGTTTCGTTCAGAAAATACACAGAATAAATAAATAAATGAGGTTATTTTCAAATTATATCGAACAGAAAACTCAACAGTAATTGAAGGAGACTGCTAAGTGAGCTTGCGCTCTTTGAGTTAGTAGCCACCAGTTACATATGTCAAATGCGATCGGCTCCAGCTGCGAATCGAACCCGTCACGTAGAATCTGTCACCTGCACGCGATACCACTAAGCCATGTCGAAACTTCTGTTATTAGTTCATTTGGTAGTACTAGATACATAGGCACATTGAATAATCCATAAAATCATCTCATACAAGTTAAGTATGGGATCGCAATGCCGGTTGGACAAATGGACATGCTTTGCCAAACCATGTCAAGAACGCAAATTGAAGGAAACACCTCAACTGGTTAACAATGCGATTGAAAAAAGAAGCGCATAAAACAATGCATAGTAGCAGATCAAGCCAAAGTTTAATTAAAGTTTTGGGCCAAGTGCTGAGCGTACAGATAGATAAAGTGTGTTTTCAGTGACAAGCAGCTACAGTTGTTTGTGCGGTATACTCGGTGGCTCAAAGCTAAAATTTATTTTGAGGAAACAAGAGTTAGCATCAGGGTTTCAGACCAAACTTTTTCGCACCAGCTTAGCACCTAAAATCCAATTCCAATTTAGGTTTATTCAAGTTAGGGTTAGACCTAGTAGTTCACAACTTTTGAAAGAGTGAATTTTAATGCATTAAAACCTTTTACGTCACAATTGAACAAGTTGAGGGATTTATATCATCAGCTACACACTCACATCACTTGATCACTTGTACAAAAACTCCAGGAAAAATTTGCAGACAAACAAAGCCGCAAGAGCTGCATCGAGTTTCCTCTAATGAATACAAACAGGATGTGATCAAAAATTTTTTAGTAACGCCATGATAGAAAGCATTGTAATTATCGAAACCGTTGAATAAGCTTGATTGCATGCTGACCGACGTCGCATACCAACAAGCATTTTTCACCATCACAACGACGCACTTGTGTAGCCTACTATCGAAGTTTTTTGTAATTATAACGAAGTTTCGCAATGGAGGTAAATAGGGGCCAAATACGAAGAGGTTGCATCATCACTGTCCAGAGCAACCTACTGTCTGTTCCACAGATATTATTTTCAGGTTTGAGACCCTTATGCAATACGCATTCATGTTGGAACAAGTGGATAAATACTGGCACAGGCTGAAAATCACAAACGTATCGATAGTCAAAAAATAAAACGAGAGTTTTCAAATTGCATGACAAGGCCCAAATCTTACAATTTTAATATTTGCGTCAGTCGAGTGGAGTTACGCGGTTATGACGTCATAATCGTAATCAGCAGCAACTAGCCAGTACCGGATGTAACGTCATAACGTTCCAAGTATCGACATCACTGAAAAGTTGAAAACAAAATTGACAGCGGTCAATCGCCAGTACGGCAGGTTAACTTGGCTAGTTTCGCAATACGATCCCATTCACGAATGAAGTGAGTTTCCATTGTGGTTTAATTTGCATATATCCATGAAATTCACGTCAAGTTAAATTCGAAATATTTAATAAATTTGGGGACCTGACTACAGATCCACAATTATTTTTAATGTCCAACATAAATCAATCGTTTGAATATAGAAATATAAGACATTGAATGCGACTGGTCAACAAAAATGCAACGGGGTTCCAGCCAAATTTCAAAGTGCGGCTGTTCAGAGGATCAGATCTTGTTGACGTGATCAACTCAGCGCAGGACTACTTACTCTCATACGAAAGTGCTAGGCAGTACCATCTCTAATCTCAAGGTTACTAAAGCGAAAAATTAAGTGCACCACCACAAATACAAGTCGATTTTTATGCGAAAGGTAGTCAAAAAGTAATGCAGTACGTAAAAAAATTGCAACACTACAGATATGAAAATGAAAGTGCATGTCATAGGTTCGTATCGCTACTTCTCAACGTCGCCATCATCATGTTCGATTCCCATTTTCCAACAAAAGGTACAAATGCCAGCTTCGCAAATATAAGGTGCTTTCCGACGCAGCCAATTGCTGACACAACTTTCACTTTTTCCTTCCAGAATGTTTGCTAATTTGGTATCCTCACATATTATTTCTTTGCTGCAGTAAAATATGCTTTAGGAGGCGAACATTGAATGAAAAAGTGAAAGTCGCTGTCAGGAACTGGCTTCGTGAGCAACTTCCTTAATTTTTACACAAATATTATACTTGCACGAGGGGATCAAACATGACTATGTCGAGAAGTAGCAACCTCTGACATGCAGTTTCATATCTACAGTGATCTACATTTTTTACATAGCAAACAAAAATTACATTATTGTTTGACTTTGCCTCATTTGAAAGGCAAAAATAATTTATAAAGCGATTAATTAAATCACACAATATTTTTACCATAAGCCTGGGTTCACAGCTTTCAGAACCAACAGACTAGTTAATAGAATTCCAAGACAATCTCCTCCCAACTTATGCAACTTCTGCAAAAATTGAGCAATTGCATAAAGGAAAAACTCGATAAGAAACGTCATGCTTTCCTACAAACTCGCGGTATTTGAAGCTAATCCTTTAATTGTAGATACGAAATGGTTTAGTTAATGCACCTCAATGACATTTAGATCGCGCAGAAAAAGCAGGTTACTCCATCACACCGCAGCAGCATCCGCCGCAGAGTCAAGCAACAGAAGTTCACTTTCTCATCACATAAATGACTCGAAACCTTATCACAGTTCCTTTTCCTCTTAAAAACTACCGTAACAATTATGATCACATGACACATGCGCAGCAAATCATTCCTTTAAACATTGCTAGGTTACTGTCCTTCACCGAATTAACATTTACCATTTACAACTCCAGTAACTACAGCGTCTACATCTCAATATGGAATTGCATCGCGTAAAATATTGACTTAAATTAATTAGTGTGCAGCAACAAGCAACCACAATAAAATCATCTCACCAGTCGCTGAGTCCAGTTACACAAGCAGTTATACCAGGAAATCTCTCCACTAATGAAGAGCATTTCGTTTTTAATCAAACACGTAATGTCAAAACCTCTCAAAAGAAGCAAAACCTAAGTTCTAGAGCACTTCGATCACAGAAACACACTACAGCCCTTGTATACTCAGCCATTCTTATCTAGATGGACAATAGCAGTAGAAAATTAAGGAAGAACGTTTGTTCCAAAAACGACAGTTCGAGCAGCGGCTAACAGCCCAAACATATAACAGGACTGCATGCATTGCAACATAAAACCTTGAAAACAATAAATAATTGCAATTGAACATCGCCACGCTAAAGGCTATTCACCATGTTGTCACTAAAAAACTGGAAGCGCTCTACCTAATGGGTAACAAATAATGACAAACTTTTAACAGCAAAACTCTGTTTGCTTAGCTGCAGTATTTTCAAGACTAAACTGCGCAATTGACTTACCTCTGTTGCGTGATTTCCGTTAGTTTGAATCCCATTTGATTTGCCGATCAAGAAAGACGAAAACCTCTTCTTTGGTCTCCTCTCTGGTGTTCTGGGCATTTCAGACGCAACTTAATTCACAAATGCACCTTATTTTTAATCATTTCACACGCAACTTAATTCACAAGTGCACCTTATGTCTGCGGACTCAGCTAACAACCAACTCATTAACTTTTCCAACCAAAAATTTTCTGACATGTAAGCAATACACATCGGCACTCTATCTGCATCACCAACCTTGCTGTAATGCATTCAATAAACGTGCCTAGGCGACTGATTAGATATGTCAGTTCTAAGACGCTGCATAGTAACAGTGATTCATGTCACTCATAGATCGAGCAAGTGACGTCACTACGTAACCGATGATAAGAGCATTGAATACGTAGCATATCGTTCAACGTATCGACCATCAAGTGACGTCACACGTCGGGTGGCACGACAGTCTTATTCATCGTGTGTTGCTACGTCATTCCAATAATAGAAACATACATTGTTTCTTTATAACATAGCATGAAGGGGTAAATCAGGAGAGCCAAACTTCAACTTGTGCAAAATTTATGATAAATTTGTAACATACGAGCGTACAGGAAATCGACTCGTACGTAATCAGTATCTCTGCATGAAACAGCAATTTATCGCAGAAATTTCGATCTAAAGTTTTCATAAAATTTACGTGAGCCAAAAGTTGAATGTACATAAAGCGCACTAATGCGACAGCCCACACAAACATTGCGCTCGATTGGAAACGAACCCACACAAATGTTGCCATCACCGCAGCCGCAAATTTCGTGAAGATAAGATGTCGGATTTTTTTCAGCATTGTCAGAATAATGACCAGATGAAAATTTTTAATCACATCTTTGCAAATTACATCTTCATCACTCAGTCTCTGGTGTCCAAGGCTAAACTGTGCAATTCCTCTAGGTAAAACCATGAAGTTAACTAGTTCGCTAACACCGGAATCCTGACTTTAAACCTCGAATTCAAAATCACCGGTGGCTCGTGGATAAAATAATAACCATTAGTTCAAATTTTGTGAGTGGATTCAATTCAACAAGAACAATATTATCGAATGCTACGAATGAGACAGCTTGCGCTATCCATCCGTACAAGCTATGCAGCCAACCCCACGGTCATACTATCAGCGCATGATTGCTCAAGTTTTTCACTAATACATTTTGTTTCGATGCTCCAACTTCAATAAACGCTCACATGAATGCCGGATACATGTGCTCTGACATTACAGACCAATTGCGTGATGCTTCACGCTTCAACTAAAGATTCAAACAAATCGTGGCGGGTATCAAAACGAATTTCATTATTCTCAACCTCAGGCAGTTTGAGATGATGGTCACACACGAAGTGCGAAATACATTCATACCAGAGAGTTTTTCTTAAAAAGCGGTCAATTTATCATTTTATTTACATCTGAAGTACAAAGAATTTTCAAAAGGTATCAAAAATTCATTTAACAACATTTTTTTGGAAACTTTGATCTTGCAAATGCTTCCAAAATGACAAAACTTTTAATCATGCAATTATCTATTCTCCATTTATAATTCCGTACGTTCTTTCAACTATTTAAGATGGCTTCCAAACTCAATTGAATTAAAACTACAACAAGTGCTAGACAACGAATGAATAAATGACAATGAATAATTGAAACATCTACAGAGCAGGTCAGCAATATTTTGAACACCCACACTCCACTAGTATCAGGGCACAAAACTACTTGAACTCATAGGTGCACAACACATTAAATCAGTTAATCAGTTATTTAAGAATTCACAGGCTAGTTGCAAACGCATGTGTGACGTCTCATATTTGTTAATTTGATGACATCAAAACAAAATAGGGCGTGAAGCAGCTGTTTCTTACAGGCAAAGATATATGTGAAAGACAGTGCGTTACTACTCGACATCTCTCTCGCCTTCGAGACAAGTGAGCATGAAACGCACGACATGCGAGTAGACCTAATCAAATAATCAAGAAGTCATAACTGTATTGAAACTAAATACTCCCACAGTCGAAAAGTTTGCCTGGAAGAGGTTGTTGAAAACGTTCGGTTTAGGTTTTAAATGAAATTTAGTTGTTAATAATTAATTTTTTTCACGTTGATTTCGCACCTTTCAAGCAGAGTTTTGTCAAAGACGAGATCTCCCAACGCAGGATGGTTTTGAAATTGGAAAGCAATTTGAAATTTGGCTAAATTACAATATCGTTTCATAACACCTCATTATTATCCGTTGCATAACTTCATACATCCGCATGATTCATGTTCATCAAATAAACACAGTTCCTTAAGCATTGAATGCTAATCAAGTGGTCAACACAAAACTCGTTCTATGATCGAGGTTAAAGCAAGAAATTGTAAAAGCCAAAATGTATACCGGCAGTACAAACTTAAATGTTGATACAAGCAAGTTAAAACTAATTCAATATACGTCAATAATGACAAACAAAGCAATAAGACAATTTAATACAAGCTACAAGCTAGATAACACTGATAGTATGCAAAATTAACCAATGTTTCAACATTAAAAACTTCATTCTATCTAAAATCGATTTCGACCCATGTGGGTCATCCTCAGTAAATCTGGAAAAATAAACAAACAAACGCTCAATCTGACGCTCGAAAACTGTCGCCATGAATAGCATGCAATACTTATAGCCTATTCAAGAAAACCGTTGCGAACCACAATGCATCTGAAGATAAAATGAATCAAGCGTACATTACGAGGTTATTACGAAGCAGAATAAAAACCACACTAACCAAAAAAAATTATTTGTACTTGGGGAGAATGTCTTTAGCTATATTGATTTGTGCGTTCAACTTACTAATCCATTGGCTTTTATAAAAGTCTAAATTGTTTCAAGAAAATTACCTTAAACAGGTCCAAGAGTTTGGCATCTTTACGCAGTGTGCTATGATACTGAATTATGAAGAACCGAGTTGTCATTCGATATGGGAGTTATTTTGTTTTTCGAGTTGCCGCAGTTTTATCTAGCAAGCCCATATATACGCATACGCAAAATCAACAGACCATCAACCTCTGCTTTGTGGGCAAGATATTTCTGGTTCTAAACATGGGACCTACATCCTACAAGCTACTGTGGTATCTGCCACTACTATAATACTCTATCGCGCTCTAGCGGAAAATTAAATTACTTTCTGATATCGCTAAAATATGACTACAAGCTACTGTGGTATCTGCCACTACTATAATACTCTATCGCGCTCTAGCGGAAAATTAAATTACTTTCTGATATCGCTAAAATATGAAGTCTTCCACGTGCACACAACATTCATTACGTAAATCAACCACTCGGAAAAACAGTTGCAAAAACGTAAGATTAATTCTGCAATCGAGTTAAATAACTGAACTAAATAAGCTTTTTTCTGAATCCTTCAGCTCCATTCACCCACAAATTACCTGTTGACGTTGTTTTGCACTAAAACGAAAAAAAAACTAACCCTAACCCTAATACGATCGAATGCCTCGCCTGGTTCGTCACAACAACGAGGTTTGAAAACAAATTTAATTGCATTGTTGTGCCATGGAGGATCAACGTAATGTGTTTCTCAACAGGTCTGAATCACATGCACACAACGAGCAAAAAGATTGTGTCAAGTGATGTACAAACCAGAATTTTTTGCCGCCAAAAGTGCACGGGATCTCACAAGTCCTCGCACACACCAAACACATTGTTTCTTCGCAAAATTCATGGTCAGACAATACGACGCTACACATTACACAGATATTGTTGCGTGAATTTGTATTTATTTTTCGGTTGACTGGTCGCGTTCACGTGACATAGCGCTTGGCTGGGATTTCACTTGTTCGGATTTGGTGAGCTCATTGCATTTGCTATGAATATGCTCACCGGTTGTGTGGTTCGAGCAAGTTTGAGTTGGGGGGGTGGCAGGTGAGCGTGAGATTGCTATGAATGTGCTCACCGATTGTGTGGTTCGAGCAAGTTTGAGTTTCAGTTGGGGGGGGGGGGGGGTGGCAGGTGAGCGTGAGATTGCCATGAATGTGCTCACCGGTTTTGTGGTTCGAGCAAGTTTGAGTTTCAGTTGGGGGGGTGGCAGGTGAGCGTGAGAAACGATATTTCTTATGCAAGGTAGGCATACTGTAACTCAGCTTGTTTTGTTAATTTATAACTCTTGGTTTATGTTATTTTAGAAGAGGCACTATGAAATTTAACCATATCCTTTGTTAATGTTAATATTGTTATGATCGATTGGAAACATTAAATGTTAAAAAATTTCTGACTTTGGTTATTCGGTAGAATCTTACAGATACGGTATTTACTCAATTGTAAGCCGCGGCTTAAAATATTTTTTCATCATCATTTGTGCCGTTTACATTCGAGGGCGGCTTAATTACAGGGGCGACTTACATTTTTTTAACAAACGATTTAAAAAAAATTATTTTTATCAAAACATCCGATATGGCGATGTACAAATTCAGTTCGCCCCAAAAACGTGAGAAAGTGCCAACTGCACTTTGAGTTTACAGCCACGTGTTTGTTATGCGAACTGAATTGTGGTGCTAAACGCTTCCGCCACCATTGCGAAAGTTAATGTAAATCGCGCAAAGCGACAACCACTTTGATCATTACCTTTCTTATTGTTTCAACGTGCATGCTTGTAGCGTGGCTTAAACAAAGACAAAATAAGAACAAAAGATCAAAACTTGAACAAAAGAAAGCAAAACGTTTTCCGCCACGATTGCGCAAGGTAATGTAAATCGCGCAAAGTGACAATCTAATGAAAGCTTCTAAGTTTATCAACTACCGGTACACAAAACTCTTTATTAGATCGGTTTATGAACCAATTTTTTAGATTTAACACCAGTACAGGTACGGCCAACAATTGAGGGCAGCTTACATTAATTTTTAGCGCTTAAAACGTGCGGCTTACAATCGAGTAAATACGGTATAACGTCACTGATACATAACTTACTTTCCCTGGCTTTGCTTCAATGTTCTGTCGCGACACATAAACACTCAAAAATCCAGCAAAATTTGCATGATTTCCGCTGAAAAAATAACAAACTATCAATGTAGAAAGCTGAGTGCTGGTGGCAAACGTATGCGCTCACAACGAGAAACATGGTCAGATGCTTTTCGATAATTGCAAAGAGTTTTGGGGAAAATCCTTATTTTCAAAAAAATTCTAATCACTGGCTATACATTATACACCCAAAATCACCAGTCACTGTAAGCATAATAGTAGCGACACAGCTAAAACAAAGTATTGAATGGCCAAGCAAATTTACGAAGAACGGAACATTATTAGTCCAGTCAAATTATAAGTAGACCAACCACAAATTGCAAATGCTTTCTCCCATACATTTTCTGAAAGTTTTCACCCCACAGATTAACATATCAAAAGTTGGGGTAAAAACAAAATCGCCGCCATGAGCCCCCAAAATCTTCATTTTGATGTGTATTTACACGTGTTTAAAGCGGTTTTAGTTCACGTTGGAATCCTTATAAAAGCTTCAATCAGGATTTAGAATAACCGCACTCAATGAATGATCTCTTATCTAACACTTGACGTCATCGGTGGTGACGTCATAACCTACAAATATAAATTTTTTTCGATTTCCTCAGGTTTTTTTTTAACAGGCTGATTTTGTTCGCAGAAATTCTAAATCCCATTCAGCTTAACTTTGCATAAATATCTGATGATTTGCAAAATTTGACCTTACATTCTGCATTTCTTTTTTGCGAAAATTTGAAAGCTGAATTTTTGCGACATTTGTTAATGTAAGCACGTTCTGGGAAATCGTCTTTGAATTTCACCAATATTCCGTCTAAACAAACTCTGCTTACGCGGCTCTCATTAACGAAAAATTGTAAGGTTTGGAAAAACGTTGTAATGACATTACTCTTGTTGACGTCATTGATGATAGCGTCATTAAAATGTCAAAAATCAAGTCATATTATGTCCTCTTGGCCTGTATCTCAAATTTTTTATTCTGCCAATCTTGGCTTCAAAATAAGTCACCAAGTTTTTTGGCGTATAATAATAGAATTAACATGCGAAGTAACATAGCTTTAATCCATTAACTCTCTATGCATGACACGTTGAAGTAATATCATCTGTATACTTTTACAGCAATTAACAACGAAAGGGTTCAAAACACGAAATGTTAACTCAATTCAGTTAAATCTTTTGTACAGAATATATATTTCAATCTGGGGTACCACTATCCCAATCAGAGTCACTATTTTCTACCAAAGAAGAATTAGAGCATGATCCATGACAGTCACCGCATGCAACTGTATACTCTAAAGCAGATTTTCGGCATTTGCATCAAAGTGTGCCACAACCTGTTTTGCAGTTGCAGAAAATCATTTGCAGAAATTTAAATGGAGCAGCTAATTTGTCGATCATCACTGATACTAGCCTGCCTTCACAAACTCGCCAACCCTATTGCTTAGGTGGTACATCGGTCTCGTGACCAAGCCATACTTGCACTGCATGGTACACTCTTGAGACTGTGATAGGCCTACTTTGCCGCTGCTGATGTGGGAGAAAGTAAACAGGGATCTATAGCTATTATGCGTCTTGCGTTTTTTTCACAAAACCTTTGGGATCGCAGAGCAACCAGCATGTCATCAGACCTTCCATTGCACAGGAAAATTAGAGATGAGTTACCTGCGTTCACAATTTCTTCTACATTTGCATGGCGTGACATGAAAATGGTTGTAGTGCTTTTGAAGTTTTTATCTGCCTTTAATTTTGAAACAGCCTTTTGTTTTCCAATTCCATACACCCCCGAAGTAGTGTCACATCCCAACACAGCATGGGCAAAAAGAATATAATTAACCACAGTTTCACCAAGAGATTCTCGGATGGCTGCAATATTCCAGCATTGTGATGTTTTCTTACTGGATGTTGTTTGTAACCAAATATCGAACACAACAGTGTCATGTTGCTGTGCGATTGCTATCGCGGTTTTCGCAATCAGTAGATCTACATCGCCTCTGGCATGGTGGACAATACAACCTGCTCTCTCCAAACTACCTCCCATCATTAACATAAATCGCTGTATATTTTTCGGATTAGATAGAAATTCTTCCTTTTTTGTGTGGAGCTAAATTCTAGAATCAAAATATATCTCAGCCCCCATTATGCCACCACATCTTCGAAAGTGAGCACAATCTTTTGTAGAAGGTGAATTGGCATAGCCATTAAATACAACGATACATGTTCCACAATTGGATGTTACATAAATGGAATACATCCGCAGGATTTCACCCCATTCAGCTCCTTTTCACCAAGGAAGTTTGCGCAAAAAAGCACTTCCGTCCAAAACCTACTGGACTGACACCTCAGGTGGCTGTGGAGTAGATTGAATTGATGCACACCACAAGAAGTCAGCCAAGGAAGCCTTGTTCGCCAGCCTCATGTTGGAGTTTGATTCAGACAGAGCTGATGGATGTTGACAAAGCTTGTGCTGAAACCACTCCGGAAGCTCCTTCTCTGTTGTACCAGTACAGATTAAACGTTGAAATAGCTGGCAAGAATCGGTACTTACTTCCTTATCCAGGACTTTGATGGATTTTTTGCATTCATGGTGATAGCTTGGTCTTTCTTTTTGAAGGAATGTTCATTTGCCTTCTTTCCAGGCATTTGTACAAGGATCTTCATACCAACATCTTTTGATGTGTCACAGTTAATACTGTCATGAGCTGTGATGCCTGTGGCTATGCTCCTCAAGCTTGATGGACCATTCAGTTTGAAGGGATTTCTCACTATCAGATAATTAAGAAGATTCTTAAATATCTTATAAATCTCTGTTTACTCTCGCTGGAGAGCTCTCTTTGTGTTGATCGCTGGTGATGAATTTTATGCCAGTGAACTCTTGCATGATTTCATTGACTTGGGCACATGCTGGCGCAGACAAAACCCAAATTAGTCTTTGGGTTTCTGTCATGCCACGTCCTCTAGTAAGTCCGCCTTCTGATTTCAGACTCCTCATTAAACATTATTCGATTCTTAGGTCAGTCCATAAACCAGCCCAATGTCTTTCTGCACTACAAACAACGTGATGCCCTTCCTCAAAGTGCTTGTAAACAAGAGGCATTTCATTCTGTAGCTTGAGCATTTTTACCAGACACAAATGAACACATTTTACATACCGGCTATGTCCTGACGCTGCCAAGTAAGAAAGCATTTCATACATGCACTGCAAATGCACCGACCACAAACCAAGTCGCTCGGCTTTGATGAATTCACACATTATAGTAATCATTGAGATGTATTGCAACCACAGCTTAGCTGTTCTGTGTCCCTGTGGAAGACCTGTAGCTTGTTGCACCTTCAGTTCCAGGTGCTGAAGCACTTCAGTCTGTTCTAAATCCGATGGTGACATTGTTCCTGGCAATACTTCTCCCAAGACAATCTTCAACTAGGGAATCAAATCTTTCTCCTGTTCACACTCTTCTTAAGAACAATACAACAGCTCAGATGGCCGAGTGGTAAGAGCATCCGCCTATGGAGCTGTAGAATCGGGTTTGATTCCGAGCCGGGTCAAACCAATGACTTCAAAATTGGTATTCACAGCTTCCCTGCTTTACGCTCAGCATTAAAGGGACAGTGTGGAGCTCCAAGTCCAGGTAGTTTTTAGTTGCATATTTATCCTCCTACCACGAGAAAGCGGTCAATGCGGCATACGAGCTCGCTTAGGAGTTGCCGGCCATCTGTCTACCACACCAAGATGGGGGAATTCCGTTAAGTGCCTTTCCCAACGGCACAACAAGTAAACTTGCCAGCTTGTTCTCCACACTGTCACTTTAATGCTGAACGTCAAGCAGGGAAGCTGTGAATACCAATTTTCAAGTCATTGGTTTGATCCGACTCGGAATCAAACCAGATCCACAGCTCAAGAGACAGACGCTCCATACCACTCGGCCATCTGAGCTGAGCTGAGGGTAAGTATCATTTTTCTGTTTAATTTCTTTTATATCTTGCTTAAGCAACTTTGCTGCTGTTTGTATTATACATCTCTTCCCCTTATTGCTTTCTTGCTTTGATTTCTGGAGAAAGTTGTGAAACAGTTAAATGCAATGTAACAATACTATCTTTTCCTTGCAGTTCTAAAATCAATGCTGTTTCGCTGAAATGCTGCTTCATCTCGTTTTTCACGTGAGTAAATCCGTATGGTTCTACGTCATTGTCCTCCAAAAATTCTCCCATTTTCTTTCTCAAATCTTTTATTGATAGTGTTTCATCACCATTGTTTTTAAAGTAATCCATTGTCATCAAAAATGCCTTGTATTACTGGACATATTCAAGTCTTCCACTTCCACCAATTTTCTTCCGCTTCCAGGTTCCAGACTCCGATTCACCATTAACAAAATGCTTTGGAGTGCTGCGGCCACTGCGAAAGTTAATATTGCAAGCTGCATGGTAGACAGCATCTGCAGCTGGCAAATCATGCACATACAGGATTCTACCCCTTACATCATCAGCCCACTCCCGAAGAAAAGCATTAAATGCTTGCAGCTACTTTTCGTGGAAGTCGAATGCTCCGATTGGTATGAGCTTATGACCTTTTTTTCTACCACTATATAGGTCAGGGCATCCACATAATATACAATTCTCTCTATATGAAAAACTCTTTTTGGAGCGAAGTGAGTACCGTTGTTGATTTTCGTCTCCATCTTCCTGATATTTTCTCTTTTCCAGTATCAGCGCTTTTGGATTAATGTAATGCTTTCTACACTGCACATGTGCAGACTGACCAATAGCAACGTTAAGACTGTCTTTCCTTTGTTCACTTGCTTTCAAAATTCCATCAACACCTTTTGCTGTCAAAGTTACATTTTCATCACTTTCTAATATAGCATTGGAGCAGAAAACACACTCAGTCATCAGCGCTTCAATTTATCTTCATCCTACTTTGCTAAATTCGTAACAGTAACTTTCTTATCTGATTGTAGCCTGAAAAGAAATGTGCAATTACAACATCTCATCGCTCAACAGATTAAAAATACTGCGGTACTTCTATACAAAATATCGGAGTCGTTTTCATCAGCTGTGCAGGTGGTAGAAACATATTGGGCGTAAGGCCAACTACCTACTTTACTCGCTTTTAGGCTACGTTAAACTGCAGCAATGTAACTGTTGAGTTTATTTATAGAAGGCTGACAAACAAAATACTTGCCTGCAATAAGTTATTTGCGAAGTATGACGTCATCAACGTGTACATGACGTCATCACTCATCACCAGATCGTCAATACTTGACTAATCAAATAAAGAATCTTTTGAAACCAGTCTGACACTTTTATTTTGACTACAAAGCACTAGCATAAAAATGCTAAAAAGGTTATATTCGCACTTTTTTCAACTATTATGATTGGCACAACTTACAATTTTCTTGTCTCATATCTAAAAAACCTATTGCTCAAACTGAACAAAATTTTGCACATGGGTAGATAAATTAGCATGCATTAGGCACACCAAATTTCAGTTCTCTAAATTAAGTACACTTTAAGTTATCAAGAATGTAACACACCAACAGAGAAAAATGTTGATTTTTAAAAATCTTTTACTTGTGGGTTATGACATCATCAACCGATGATGTCAATATTTGACAAAAAGATGGTCCATTATATGAGGATTAATTTAAAAGTATTTTGAAGCTTCTGGATCTACTACAAAGAACGGTAGAAGCAGTATGTATATATACATCATACTTCTGCAAATATATGAATGGTGTTTTCATCTTTATGACGTCATTATGACGTGTTCCACCAAATTTTTTTGGCAGACTTTTAGTATGTTACGCCTTAGGGTATAAAGCTTTCAGAAAATGTATGGGAAAAAAAGATTTGCAATATGTGGTGGGTCCGCCCTGTTTTTGAGACGGATTGACTAGACTATACACTGCACGCCGATTTGAGTCGAGCCCAAACTGCTATTTACTCGCAAGAAAACAACTTTGCCTTTTTAAGAACAGATTTAATAAAATCATCTATCGAAGCTGGTAGTGGTACTTGCATGGATTTCTGAGCAAATAAAATGCTAAGGTTTCCACGAATCCGTGGTTAAGTAGCACAACGGGTGGAAACTTACTGCAATGAAAATGTAAAACAACGTTGACGATTAACCAAATCTTGAACAAAGCAATGGCAAGAACCAATCTCAGTGACCTGAAACACAGAATTAAAATAAAACGGGAGCTTTGCACAAAAACTATCCATTATTCGCTTTCATTCCAATGCATATGATGCTGAGTGTTTGATTGAATAGAAAAGTAAAATCACTAGTCTAGCAACTGAAATGCACAATTCGCGGTTTAGCTTGTAGAAAATGATCAAAATGCAGATTCTTGCCAACCACCAATCACTGCTTCTTTTGAATAAAATTGCCATGAAATGAACATGTGACAAACAACTGAGCATTTAGTGGTCATACACTTAGAAGCTCCCGTAAGCAGATTTACGTTCAAGATCATGGCTGATCTTAACTTCCACCCCAAATCATTATCGCAAAAATCGAGGTGTCTGTCATTTCATGCTGCTACCCTCCTCAACACCTACTGATTCAAGCTGCTACCCCCTCAACACCACACGATTCAAGCTGCTACCCTCCTCAACACCCCACGGATAAGCGGATTTTAAAACAGCAAACAAGCAGCCTGCAGACTACAAGACCACAGCTGTTTGATATGTCAGATTCTTGGTAATTGAATAAATACGAAAGCAGAAACAAAAGCGCGGGAGTCATGAAAGAAAAATTAGAACAAAATCAATTAGTGCTTTAACCCCACAATCTATCAGTGATTGAATATTTTCTCCCACTATTCAAGACCTGCTTGTACCAAAATATTAAACTTTGATGCAGGCACAACTGCACAAATTTAACAGATTGAGGGAGATTGCTAAACGAGCTGCGCTCTTTGAGTCAGCAGCCACCTGGTATGCATGTCAAATGAAATCGGCTCCAGCCGTGAATCGAACCCGTCATGCAAGATCTGTAACCTGCGCACGATACCTCTAGACCAGTGGTTCTCAAACTGGGGTCCGCGGTCCTTTTGGGGTCCGCGAGACAAACTTTCTGGGACCGCGAAGCACCTTCCAAAAAAATTAAAACGACGATCCTGAAGAAAAAATTTTGTGTAAAATTAAATTTTCAGGCAACTTTTCTTCCAATCAACTTAACAAACACAATTTGTCATGAAACCTTACAGGCTACATAGGCACTTATGATATCACAAGAAGCAATTTGATGTCACATTAGTGCAATGGCTCTTTTAGCGTGAAGTCTGCGAATGATGGAGAACGTGCAGTAGCAAAAAGGATCAAGTTTTTTTGCGGATGGCTTAAAAGTAAAAACCTGGTGGGTGGCGGCAGCAGTATTGGTTTCAGAGAAGGATACTGCAATGTGTGATTTTAGTCTAACTCTAGTAAATTGTTCATTTTCCGTGAATAAGTGTGCAAAGAAGCAAGTGCCCTCGTCACATTGATACAATAAAAAATCAACGTGTTGTTTTGTGTTTATTTGTGTTAATTTTTCAAGGGGACCGTGAGCCATTAAAAAAATTGCTAGGGGACATTTGCATAATTTTTTTAAAAAAGTTTGAGAGCCACTGCTCTAGACCATGTCGCTGCCACAAGTTTCACATTGATTCAGATCACTTTCATATTAACGCTCCTGGTATCTTGAGTGACGCAACTTCTTCCAGTTTATCATTCTCAATAATGGAATATGTTAATCAGTGCGCTCATAACAAGATTTGGAAAAACTAGGATCCAAGTAATTTTTGCATGTTGAGATGAAGCCAAACTAGCTCTTAAATCGTAAATTCACCTTTTATCTTCTCCAAATTCCTAGTTATTTGATAATATTAAAGTTAAGATCCTCACGAAGCATGATAATTTTGACACAAATTTCACTTTGCTATCTGAGGGTTGAGAAAATCTGCGGGAAAATGTTTTAAACAAGATTCCCACTCTTTAAATGACGCCATAGCACGATTTTTTATATTTGAAATCAGTATCCACCAGTCTATCACATGTGAACACAAGTATTCTCAAAAATAAAATAAAAAAATGAACCAGCCAACCATCCAATGTTCAATAAACGCTTCGCAATAACAGTAGGTAGAGCGACTTTTTCTCTTACAATATCCCACGTAGACCAACGATATTAAAATCTTCGAAAGTCGATTACTTTACGTAGATCAAAACAAAATATTCACTTACAATTTCTAAGTTGCTCTTTTTTGCGCTGTAGAGGACAAACCGAAGTTTTGTTGACACATCGATCAAATCAGAAATGAAAAATCTAATGGAAGTTTTGAAATGCGGTTGAACTGACGAATGTACGACGTCCGTCTGCGAATGCTGGCTCCAAAATCCGCTTTCAGGCTGGATGCACTGCACTGCAAAGATATGACACGTTTAATGATAGATAAAAACAAAGGACAAGCTTTGTAACAAACCAGAGAAAAAAAAGGAATGACCTGGCTTGTCGCAATTCTACCACATTCACGTACGTACAATTTTACCTTCCTCTTGCTTTGACCCACGTCACAGATCACAGCCTCAGGCGAACAACGTTATTGTAAAAAACACATTTGGCTGGTAGTATGGCTGCAATTTATCAATGCATTCATTACGCAACTACAATCAAATGAACAGCAAAAGAGTTTGCAGCGGCTATCATGTCATGAGTGGCTGACACACAGTACTTGTCAGCTAGAGAAACATTTTAATTTTACTTGACAAAAAAAACACAACTTGATATTTAGTCCAGCAGCATCAAATCACATCCATAACACAAACCACTTACCACTGATAAACGTGGATGGTCCAGTGAACTCGAATTTTTTAGAGTACCCCAAGATTAGTAAAAAAAAGTTAAAACATCAGAGTGTGGACTGCCCAATGACCACTTTGGTAGGCTAACTTCGGTTATCCTTGTATTAATTATAAAGAACAAATTAGGGAGCGTCCAGATTCCCAAGTTTGGTAGGCTTTTGGTCAAGATAGACTCTTCTGCATAAATTCCGTGATAATGATACGTCACTTAAATCCTCAAAGCGAGAATATCTTGCCTTCACACGATGTACAATTAGAGTTTCAGTCAGTGCATGAAGCAACGCAGTTTCGAAAGTAATGGGATATAAGACTTAAAGATTAGGAGAGTATAGATGACAAGAAAGCATCGCAAAAAATAGCAATGCAGGGAACAGAGTAGCAATCCACGACCGGTTTCGCTCCTATTTTGAGCTCATCAGGTGAATATAGCTGGAAAATGGTGCAAAAATGGCACTGAAGTGAAGGGGTTTAAAAAAGTTGTATTTGTTCTTAAAAAAAAAGTTACCATTTTGCATGTAAGCACCAAAATAAGCAAATAAATTTTTAAAAAATTAGGCTTTGGTCTACCACATCAGTTCAAAGGTCAAAATGACGTCATTTTTCATAAAACTGCCATAACTCAAAAAGCACTTGACGTAGAAAGCTCATTTTGGTCTTATAAGTTGCGGAAGGATAATGTTTTGACTGCTTATGCAGAGTTTTTTTGTTCCATTATAAAGCAGAAGAAAGGTATAAAGCAAAATCTTAATTTTCTGCATTTTTATCGCTTGCATTTCAACTTACTATAAAATTGCTGAATATATAATACCGCAACTCGTACTCAATTTAAATGCAGGTCAATTATAATCAATCCTTCCCCAGCTACGTTAAATTTTGCAAAAACTACATGAAATCAGGCTATGTAAAAGTGTTTGCGATCGTTTTCAAGCTAGGGAGGTCGCTATTATTCGTTATGGCGCTTGACAAATTACAAGAAATCCGTATTAATAACCATGGGAATCAGTGTTTCAAAAAGTGCTCGATAACTGAGTTCTGTTAGAGCAAATATACGAATTCACCACAGTTTAAAAACAGTTTACCACAGTTTACAGTAAATTGTGGATGAGGCTAAAAAGCTTTGCTCCATCTGAACTCAGTTACGAAGCACTTTTTAAAACACTGATAAACAGTTTTTAAACTGTGGTGAATTCATAGAGTTCTGTATTATATCAATAATGTTATCAGAACTGCCTATCATCACGTTTGACTTGTATAAGAGTTTGTAAAGGCGAAAAATAACACTGGTTAATCATCATCATCGTCCAGTTTTAATCCGGTTTTTCCTCATGTCTGAAGGTGGCCGGATGCACCTCATTCCTTCAGCAATCATGCACCTCATTCCTTCAGCAATCGCTCCCACTCCCTCTCTCCATCTCGCGCGATCTGTAGTTTCCTCCACCCTCAACCCAATCTTCTTTATATTCTCCTCGACTTGTTTCTTCCATGTTTGCTTCGGCCGTCCTCGCTTTCGTGGCCCATTCACTTCAAACATCATTGCCTTCTTCAAAATTCTCTCATCATCCCTCCTAACCACATGTCTATACCATCTTACTCCATTCGCTTTAGCCATTTTATCTAAAGTTTCCTTCCGACCCAGCATTTTCATCAGCTCCTCAGTATTCTTTCTATCCACTAGTTTTACTCCACACATTGATCTCACCATAGCTCTTTCAGTTCTTCTCAAAATTACCATCTCATTTTCCCTCAAACACCATGTCTCACTTCCATGTAACATTGCTGATCTTAGGCAACTACGATACACCATCCTTTTCATTTTCAAAGAAAACCTTCTCCCAAGTAACAACTCTCCACATTCTCTAAATTTATCCATAAGAGGCAGTAAAAACAAAGCTGTGGTTATATTAGTGGCAAGAAATGAGAATGCAATCAAACACGCAACCCAGTCTATTTGGAAGCTTTATCACGAGTTTAATGAGTTTAATGTCAAGTTGAAGATCGTTACTATCTGCCACAGACGATTTGTCATAGCTTTACAATAAGATTGTTTGACTCATTGTTAGCATGTCTACAATAGGCACTGGAATCGTAAATGAGTATGCGAGTTCTCTTTCTAGAAAGCTCACCAAATTTTCTGTAAATGAACTGCCAACAAAGTTGATGTTTACAAACATTACATGCATACTCGGGAAAAACATACCCTCATCTTCAAAAGCTAATCCTTCTGCAGGAGTCGTTTGCAAAGTAGTTGTGAGTGAGTTAATATCTGTTTACCTAAGAGCAAGCATGGGTGCTGCTAAATTATGGAACAGCATTGATCCAAAAATCAGAAATTTAAAGTCTCTGAACCAATTCAAAACAAAATACAAATTTCTACTATTAAATGATGTTGCGATATTGAAACTTGGCGAGAGATTCAATCTTTAACTCTGCGAACAGAAACGTTATCCATCCCAGAGAACAACGTCAGAGTATCAGTATTATATCAAATGGTCCTTACAAATCTTGCAAACTACCACTTCAAAACAAACAAACCACCCTTAATATATATCGAAATTTAAGTAACTCAGAAAATATTTCTCTCACAGCAATACAAATCACTCCGAAATCTCCGCTAACACTCACTTAAAATAAACCACAAAGTACAAAAAGCAGCAAAACACACTCTAAACACATCTAGTACTCATCTGAATACAATAACAAATTTTCGCCCCTATTTATAGAAAAATTTACGATTCCAGAAAATTCTAGATAGTTCCACATTGTTACGTAATTATGACACAGCAGTAAACGTCTCCATTATAGTAAACAACACCATAGATTGCAAAATATCGATTATGACGTCATAGAGAAGATGAAAAAAATGCTTTAGGAAAAAAGTTTCTAGTATAGCAAAGTAATTCTAATCAAAACCTGCGATAAACAACAAAAGTTCTGGATTTTATCATGCCTCTCGTCACGTGCAGCAACTAATTCACACACCAAATGAATATAACTACAGAACCAGCTCAAATTAGGCAAGCAAGACGGTTTCGTCACCAGATTATAAACTCTAAATATATCACTTGATTAATAACGTAACAAATGATTACTAACTTTCATCTAGACACTACAGCATTACTATAAACATTAATTAAATAATATCCAAACTAAAACTTGCTTTTATATTTGTGTTTTTTTTTTATCTTCTTCTTTTGGCTTTGCTTTTTTTTCTTCGGCAGTTTTTATTTTTTACGCCTTCGGTCAGTCACAACATAAATTACAGATTTTCCATTCATTCTGCTTTAAAGATGGCTGCTCGACTCGAAGACCACCCTGGTCCCTTCACAGCCACTCCTTTGTCGCAGGCAAATTGTTGTTCTGTCAGCATTGTGTTTTTGCGTCGAAAATAAAACTGATTCTCATTCACGCACTCCAGTAATTACCATAGAATCTACTGCATTTTAAAACGGCTGATAAAATTGTGCATGAGGCTAAAAAGCTACTGCGTTATTAGCGCCATAGAAGAACTTTTACAGTTCTTCAACATTTTTGGAATTGTTTGTGATGGAAGTAACGTCGACAAACAATCAAGTATGGCATTATTCAATCGATGGAAGAGCACATCTTTTCAGGGCTTTGCAGTAGGGTGTTGCACATTTTGGCGAATTTTGAGTTGACACTTGCCTGGT